>JAQQSW010010177.1:0-13058 GCA_028646575.1 Pseudocheirus occidentalis | reverse complement strand
TTTTAGCTCCTGAATCTAGGTGATTGTCTGGCAGATTCAGGAGGGAGCTGGGACCAGGGAAGGGGATCCAGGGAATCAGAGAGATCATCCAGAGTCAAAGTGAAAAAAGGCCTCCCCTTGGACTAAACTGAGGTTTGTTGGAAATCAAGGGGTGGAAAGATTTGTGTGGTTGTCTAAGAACTTTATTTGGAAACTAAAGTTAATGGTTATCCCAGGAGTGGAAGATCAGTATATTGTGAATTTTTGATTGAATCAACTCCCTTGTAGGGAAACTAGGTCATTCCTTTGTTATTTGATTAAGATTTCTCCCTTAGGGAAACCAGCTGATTCTTCTCTTGTTCCTTGTTCCTTTCTGTAATAAGATATAATATTGAGACTTTCCTTGTTCTGAAGATTGTATATAATATTGTGAGCTGTTGAAACTGTGAACATTGTACTGAATAAAGATTTGGAATGGAATAAACAGAGTGTTCACTAATACTGTGTAATCCGAATCTTAAAAGCTGTTCACAGTAGCATTCTCTCAGGAATCTACTGCTGATTGGCTTTACACCCTGGGTAATTCACTTAACTCTGCCTCAATTTCCCCACCTGTAAAATGAGCTGGAGAAGGAAATGACAAACCACTCAAGTATCTTTGCCAAGGAAACCTTAAATTGGATCACAGAGAGTCAGATTCAACTGAAACAGCTTGACAACAAGAAGAGCAAAAACTCTGCACAGAGATGAGAACAGGCTTGCTGAATGAATGAAAGACTTGTTCTAGCCTCCCCTAATACTAGTCATAGGTGGGTAACAACCTTGTTGTAAGAAATTTTTAGCTGAGAAATTAAACCTGTCAACTAAAACAGGTTTTGGGGATGTTTCATATTTCCCCTTAGTCAAACCAAATGTATCTACTCTTGATGAAACTCAAAAGTTTAGCAAATTGTTTTTGAGCAAAGGAGTACTAATCAATCAATTCTTTACACAGAGTAACTTCAAGAAGACTGAGATGCTCCTGAAATCACATAATTCTGTGGGAAAACAACACATGGAAAATAACAGGAGAAAGAATGGTTTAAGAAACTACAGTATTTTTTAAAATAGTAATCTGCCATGGTCACCAATAACCTATTAGGATTTATTACAGTCTAGTTTTCTGAATGCTGAGTCAGCAGGAGATTTCACAGTCACATTCCATCTGATTATTATTTATCATCAATGAAAACAAACCCTTAAAATATACTATGTGATTAATTTATCAGGCTACTGTGCATCCAATTGAAACAAGTGCTGTAGAGCAGCCAAGTCTGTTCATATCCACATGAATGGAACTTGATTCTCCTGATTTAGAATGAGAAGACCTGATTTTTAATACTAATTCCATGACCTTGGACAAGATGTTTTCCCTCAATGGGACTCAGTTTCCACCTGTAAAATGAGGGAGTTGAATGAGACAGCTTTTAAGGTCTCTTCCAAGTACCAACTTGTGATCAGTTCTAACAAGTAACCAATTTTGAATCTTAGGGAATATTGTCCACTCTAGACTTGGGTCTTATTGGGTTAATGACGTTCAGTTTTTTAGGAAGGTGTTTATTCACCAGTGGTGTGAGGGCAGTGTTCTTTAATGATAACTCTGTCACAGAGTTACATTTAGAGCTTGAAAGGACCACAGAGGCCATAGAGTCCAATCCCCTCCACTGACAGATGGGGAGCTAAGGGGTTTAATGAGTTGCCCAAGGTCCCATGGATACAAGAGCAAGGATCTGAACCAAGCTTCTCTGACTCCAGTTTCACTACTTTTACCTACCATCATTTGAAGCCCACACATTTATCTAAAGAACACTCTTTAAGTGAATAGTATTACTGGCTCTTGTCCTCTTGGACTCATGCTCAAATCTCTAAGTTCAACCAGCACTTCACTCATTTTATCCCTCTCTCCCTAGCACCCAGTCCCATCTTCAGTGTAGACAACCCATCAAACATTCTTCTTTAGCCTTCCTGTCTTCTTAGACACTTATCTTCACTGACAGTTGAATATAAGAATCAGGCCATGACCACATCAATCCAATCTGCCTCTTAAAATCTTGATCTCTCCTGGTACTCTTCCAAGTCCAAGCTACTTACTCCTCCTCTTTCCACTAATCCATGGTGTTGGGATGCTCATCCAAAACTCTAGTAATTGACTCACTTCATAGGTATCCAGATCATACATTTCCTTCTGACTCCAATAATTTCCCACATTCATTTAGCTTGCCATGGTTTGCAATTTGAACGTTGTCCTCACAAACATCATAAAAATGACAAAAGGAGAAATACTGCTCTTTGTATCTAGGCAAGTGAAGACCCTCAGTCTAGGAAAGATACAATTGAAATATTCTTTTGAAAATGCATATTCAAATCTGCCACTAACAAATACTGCTTATTTGAGCCTAAACAAATCAGTAACTTTTTTTGACTGAGCCCCAACAACTCAAAGACTTATCTATAGCATTACAGAGGATACTGAAGAAATCATAGATTCTTGAAATTTTTTTTATATTCAAATTCCCAGAGGGCAAGAACCACCTCTCAGATATGTTGGGTTTTTAATAGTAACCAGCAAAGCATTGGTATGTAGCAGCCACTCAACAAATATTTGGTGAATGAATGAATGCATGAACATTGCATGGATAGCGTACTAATCCAGAAACACTGCACACTCATGGTGACTGAACGACAGGCAAAAACAGAAAGCCAAAGCTTATGGAAAACCTTGCCTGCGTCCCGGTCACTTACCGCCTCCAGAGCCTGCGAGTCTTTGTTCAGACTCACTGGAATGATGCAAGAATTTCAAATGGGGCTTTAACCCTCGGATTAAATGCTGGCGACTTCTACAGTGTGTAAAATAACCTGGAGAAAGTTGAGATGCTCTTTTTTACAAACACATGGATAGCATCAGATTTGCAAATTAGGCACTAAAGATCAATACAAAATAGTCCTGGACTTTTTGTTGGTTGGTTTAGCTTTAAGACTTGGTTAAAAATTATGTTATTGGTCCATGATTTCAGGAAACAGAAACTTTTGGCGTATAAATGACTGAGCTCCAGAACAGATAATAAATCAATAAGTTGCAGAGAATCTCAGATGGGCTTATGTAAGCTTAATACACCATTGCTAGCTGAGGAAAGTGCCAATGTTCTTTGGCCAAGACTGGGAAGTTCTCTTGATATACCCTCTGGCTTTTTTTTTTTGCTTTTTTTTTTTTTGGAGGGCAGTTGAGATTAAGTGACTTGCCCAAGGTCACATGGCTAGGTTTTTGTGTTAAGTGTCTGAGGCCGGATTTGAACTCAGGTACTCCTGACTCCAGGGCCCGTGCTCTATTCACTGCGCCACCTAGCCACCCTGGCTTTTTTTTTTTTTTTTGGAATTTCATGCTTTTGTTGTACTATGAGAATCTTCAGTGATTCTGCTACCTTTAAGGTGTGTGTGTGTGTGTGTGTGTGTGTGTGTGTAAAGAAACCATTTTGTTTTGAGCATTTGGAACCGGAAAAAAAACATCAAGTGATTTGTTTCAAAAGGAAATATCAGTCCTGGGAAATGTAATGATACCGGGAAGGGAATTACATGATCGGGTGTCAGCAACTTGGTATGTTACTCTATAGGAAGTTGAGCAAACAAAAACATAATCTGTTGCTATAGAAAAATGAATGGTCAGAGAAACTGGTGAAAGGATGACTAGTGTTGGAACATACAACCTTCCTGTCAGAAGTGAGGTTGTGGGCTATGGGTAGAGAATATTTTGTATCCTCTCAGTCATGGTAGCTGCACTGGATGGTTATACTTAAATGCCTTTTCTATGTGATCTGTAAAAAGGAAGGTACCACGAGAACAGGGAATTGTTGGAAAATGAATACTCAGAAGGATCTGTGATTTCAATGCTGCAGATGGTAAGTGAATACGATATAGAAAGAAAAATCAGTAATAAAACTGGATTTTTTTTGTTTCTTTTTGGTGTTGTACTTGTTTGTTGCTGTTGTTTTAAAGGAAAGTTAACAGAATTCACGGACCATGACTTACTTGAGGCACTATCAAGGCTGCTGAGGCTATCGGCATTTTGCAGGTTGTTCCGGTACAGCTGCCGGTAAAGGGTGAATTTGGCGAATTTGCTTGATTTACCCACACCTTTCATTTTAGTGTCAGATTCGTCACTGCTTTTTTGGAATGGGAGATTGATTTTAAATTCTTTTTTCCCTTTAAGGTTCAAGGCTTCATTGGATTCTCCCATCTCCCCCTGCAGACCAAAAAATATGGGCAAAACTTTTAAAAAGACACTAAAAATGGAGTGCTGAGACAAGCCTCCCCCACCCAAGGCGAAGCTAGCTAAGGTGTAGCATTTATAACTTACTTAGGTTCCCAAACGACTGCCCCAGAGGAGTGTGGAGGGCAGCTGTTGATCACATAGCTCCGTCCAAGGACAGAGCGGAATATGATACTTTAATGTAAGAAAAAATCTAGTAATAATAATTATTAACAGCTGCTAATAACTATCCTTCCTTTTGTTTGTATGTGTCTCTACAGCACTTAGCACAGTGCCTGCTGCGTCATAAACACTTAAGTCTCTCTGTCTTCCCTCGCTTCTTCACTTTCTTCCTCCTTCCCTCTCTCCTTCCCTTCTTTCTTTCTTTTCTTCCTCCCTCCCTCCTGCCTCCCTTTCCTTCATTCCTTCCAAATATAATATGCATTCACTTGTGACCTAAAGAAAACTAGCCAAACAACTCTCCATCTCTTACTGTGAGGGAGACTGTTGACTGTCCCACAATGACTCGTTTGACACTGCCCACATCGGTCAGCCTGTGTTCATTGTCATCCCATCTTCCATAGGCCAAGTCTATTCCACCAATAAATGCGATTGACTGGTCTATGATAACCAGCTTCTCATGGTGAGCCCAAAAATACACAGTGGAAGAAACATGATCTGGATGTCTCATCACCTGGGGGAAAAATAAGTCAACTGAAAAAGGCTTTTCACACAAAAAAATTGATGCTTCTCCTAACATGTTACAACTGTAAAATGGATGTACAATTAACAAACTGAAATACTGAAATATGTTATGTAAATTTACCAAAGAAAATGACTTTAATTATCAATGCTTATAGTAACAATTGATATTTAGATAGTCTTTTATGACACAAATAAATCCACATATTTTCTCATTAATGGAGGAAAATTATTGATACTTTCCTTTTCACATGCTCCCTGGAACCTCCAAAGGGTTGAGGAATGGCTATTCCTATTGAATCTTTGTCTATGCATATATGGCTCAGGAAAATTCAGCTTCATTTCATAGCTACTCTATTTTCCCTTTTAAAAAATAAATTTATTTATTTTTAGTTTTCAACATTCACTTCCATAAGCTTTTGAGTTCCATATTTTCTTTCCTCCCCTTTCCCTAATCCAAGAGAGCATATCATTTGATGTAGGCTCTACATATACATGCATATTAAACCTATTTTTACATTACTCATGTTGTAAGGAAGAATTAGAACCAATGGGGAAAACCACAAGAAAGAAAGAGGAGGAAGAGGAAGAGGAGGAGGAGGAGGAGGAGGAGAAGAAGAAGAGAAGAAGAAGAAGAAGAGAAAGAGAGAGCACAAATAATGTGCTTTGATCTGAATTAAAACTCAATAGTTCTTTTTCTGGATGTGGACAGCATTTTACATCATCAGTCTTTTGAAGTTGTCTTAGATCCTTGCATTGCTAAGAAGAGATAAGCTTATCAAAGATAGTCATTGCACAATGTGACTGTTACTGTGTATAATGTTCTCATTCTGCTCACTTCACTCAGCATCAGTTCATATAACTCCACATTTTTCTGAAGTCCACTTGATCCTCATTTCTTATAGCAAAATAGTATTCCACTACATCCATATACAACAACGTATTCAGTCATTCCACAGCTAATGGGAATCCTTTCAACTTCCAATTCTTTGCCACCACAAAAAGAGCTGCTATAAATATTTTGTACATAGAGGTCCTTTTCCCATTTGTATGATCTCTTTGGGATATAGACCTAAAAGTGGTATTGCTGGATCAAAGGATATGCATAATTTTGTATCGCTTTTGGCATAGTTCCTAATTGCTCTCCTGAATAGTTGAATCAGTTCACAACTTCACCAACAATACATTAGTATTCTAATTTCCCCACATTCCAGCATGTATAATTTTCCTGTTTTGTCATGTTAATTAATCTGATAGGTATGATGTGGTACCTCAGAGTCATTCTGATTTGCATTTCTCTAATCAATAGTGATTTAGAGCATTTTTTCATGACTACGGATAGCTTTGATTTCTTCATCTGAAAACTACCTGTTCATATCCTTTGCCCATTTATCAGTTGGGGAATATATGTGCATGCGTGTGTGTGTGTGTGTGAACTAAAGCTTGAATGTCTATTAAACATATCTAACAAGGAGAATTCTTACCAACTGTATTAATTACAGAATTATTTAGGTGAAAATTTTTTGAGAGACTTTTTCTTAGTGCTTAGTGTTCTTCACTGAGAGTCATGAATACCTGGGTTCAACTCCTACTTCCATTGAAGTCAAGAAGCATTTTTTAAGCACCTACTATGTGCCAGGCACCAGGCTAAAGACAAAACAAAAACAATCCCTGGCCTCAAGGGGCTCACAGTCTAATTGGGGGGGGGGATATGCAAATAACTCTGCACACATGATATATACCAGATAAATTGGAAATCATCTCAGAGAGAAGGGAAATATGTGACCATGGACAAGTCACTTGAACGTGTGTGAGCTGTAGTTCCTCCATCTGTAAAATTAGGATAAAATAAGCCACTCTCTCCCAGAGAGTATTCAGAGGTTTCAGTGAGATATTGTATGAAAAGCACTAGACAAGTATGAGGTTAGTTTTATATAATACCAATTGTTCTTGCTGCTGATGGACCTTGGGTAAGTGACTTAAACTTAGAATATTCTCATCTGTAGAATGAGAGAGTTGGGTTTAATGGCTTAAGCCCAGATCAGCTATTGATCTTTGATACTATAGACTAACATTTTGTTATCGAGTCATTTTTGTCATGTCTGACTCTTTGTGGTCCCATTTGACGTGGTTTGCCATTTCCTTCTGCTCATTTTACAGATGAGGAAACTGAGGCAAACAGTGTTAAATGACTTGCCTAGGATCACACAGCTAGTAAGCGTCTAAAGTCAAATTTGAACTCAGGTCCTCCTGACTCCAGGGTTGGCACCCTGTCCATTGTGCCACCTAGCCGCCTGGAGGCTAACATACCAAAAATTACTACGTTCAATATTTTATGGCAACAATAAAGGCAGTCTTACCCTAGTAAAGGAAAAGTGAATGTCTAAGGTTAGACAATTCAGACCCAACCCCTGCCTCCTAAATTACTTTCGTATGAAATATTCTGATGATTCTCCAAGAGGGTTATTTTTTTAAGCTCTGAATCATCAGGTTAGTTGCATTTACCATTTGTTTTGGCTGGTCTTATAGTTATAGTGTCAGGCCCCAAAATCACTGAAAATGTAACTGACATTGTACTTGTCCAGTAGAATGTAAGCTCCTTGAGGACAGGTGGTGTTTCATTCTTGTCTTGGTATACCCAGTGCCTGGAACATAAGTGCTTTTTAAACTAGATTACGGCAAAATTAATATTCAAAAATGTTTTAAAACAGTATTTGAAAGAAATCAGGTCCTTCTAATTGCTTTCCCCCCTCCTACTTAATGAAATATATTTTGTTCTTACCCATGCTATCGAGAAGGGGAAGCTCCAAATAATTCCATGAGCCAAGGGATATTTCAATGACAGGGTCATACTCCTTAATAGCTTTTGATACATACCCAATGATCACTTATAATTTCTTATCATACTGACGTTTGTACCAGGGAGAGCACAGAGCACAAATGATGTGTTATTGATAGGAAGAGCAGAAAAAAAAATGTCAAGTGCTTTTCCCCACAGAGTTTCTCATCTTAAAAGGGAGGCTTTTACTCTTTGACCTCCGGTCTGGAGAGCCTTCCCTACTGATGATCTGTTTGCCACAAGAATATCAAGCAGGAAGAAAAAGAATACCAAACAGGATTATGTTCTATGACTCAACAGCATAGGAATGCCTGGCACTGATATTTAAGGTCCAGTCACTAGAAAATAAATCAAGAATTATTGCCAATGCTAGGAACATCCAGGTCACTCAACTAACTGCTTAAGACAGGTGGCAATTATAAAGAGACACAGTTAGGTTTAATAACAGGAAAAAGTGCCTAATGTTTTTTCCTTGACAAGATGGAATGGGGTGCCTTGGAAGGTTGTGGGCTCCTACCATCAGTTTAGCCACTCCCCCTAAGGGCCTCGAGCTCCTTCCACCTAATTTGTGGTCGACACCTCCTTATATGTATTCTCTCTCTAATTAGAATGTGAGATTCTTGACAGCAGGGATGATTTCACTTTTTTGTTTGTATTCCCAGCTCTTAACACAGTGCTTTGTACATAGTAAGTGCTTAAATAAATGCTTCTTTCATTCATCTATCCATCCATCCATCCATCCATCCATCCATCCATCCACACATTCATTTGTTCATCCATCCCTCAGTGCAGGTCTCCAAGTAAAGGCTGAATGGTCACTTGTTGGGTATGAAACGGAGGCAAATGTTGCCAGGGTGTGGTTTGGACTAAGTGACTTATAAGGCCCCTTCCTTCCAACTCTTAGATTCCAAAGTAGAAATTAGTTCCATCAGCATAGGAGCATGGATCTCTTGTCTCTCTGCCTCTGCCTCTATCTCTCTTTTTGTCTCCCCCCTTCCTCCTCTCTCTGTCTCCCTCTCCTCTCTCTGTCTCCCCTCCCCCACTCTCTCTTTCCCCCCCTCTCTCTTTCTTCCTTCCTCCCTCCCTCCCTCTTTCTCTCCTCCCCCCGACCCCATTTCAGGACTGTATCTGTGATTTCATTAGTCTGCGGACCTCCCAAGTGAGGAAATTCCCTCTACCAATGCAAGTAAACACCTTTTCTGCAACTTACAGTCTTGAAGACGTTCCTGGGACATTGAAGGATTCAGTGATCTGCCCAGGATGGCGCAGTCAATAGGTAATTAGAGGTAACACTTGAACCTAGGACATCTTGACTTTTTGGCTGGAGCTCTATCTACTGTGTCATTCTGCTCTTCTATGTCTTTCTAGAGAATAATTTTCAGGTTGGTCTTTTTTTAATATGCACATACTGCTCTTAATAGAGATTTGAATCCCAAATAAATGTGGAGAGACCCATGTTGCAGACCTTTATGTTGGGGTGCAGGCGCATTAAAGTCCTCTTGCTGTATTCACTGTTGATGCCAAGGGCCAGTTCAACCTCTTTGTAGAGCATCACAAATATCCTCACCCCTTGTTGCTGTTAAAAAAGATAAAAGAAAACTAATTGTGAGCTAAATGTTCTCAGGGGAAAGCCTCCCTCTCCAGATCATGTAAAACCTTTGGCTATTGGGAGCCAACCCATCATTCCCCTCCCACATTGGGTTCCGGGCAAAGTGGACAAGCTCCTGTTTCCCATAGGCGACATTTCATTTACCACCTCCATGACTTTGCCAAGGCTGTCTACCTGCCTGGGTTATTCTCCTTCTTCACTTGAGCCTCTCAGAATTCCTGGCTCTGTCCAGTGTTCAGCTCAAGGGTCACGTTCATTGAAAAAATTTTCCTGATGCTTCCTATTACTGGCATCCTCCTCATTCACTTCGCAGTATTTAATTTACATATATTTTGTGTATATACACATATGTATATGTGTGTGTGTAGATATAGTGTGAAATAAGAAAAGGGTGTGTGCAAAATTATTAAATTGGTGATATGGATTGTATTAATGGTTCACATTTATACAGTGTTTTCAGGATTATTTTCAACTTCACAAGCACCACTACTGGAATTATTATCACCATCTTAGAGCTAGAAAGACTGAGGCATGAAAGGTTATTAGGTGAGTTGCCCAGAGCCCTGCAGCTCATGTAGGGCTCATGTGCCAGAGGCAGGGTTGGAACCTAGGTCTTGTTGATCCAACGTCTGCTCTCTGTCCATTGGACCACACTGCCCAATGCATTTTTTTTCTGCTTACAATGCTTAAAAATAAGTATGATCCAAGAGAACATCAAAAAGCAATGAACTTAAAGTAAATTTCATGAAAGTCATCTAGATATCAAAATATTTATTATAAAATCCTTTGCAGGGGCAGCTACGTGGTGCAGTGAATAGAGCACCAGCCCTGGAGTCAGGAGGACCTGAGTTCAAATCCAGCCTCAGACACTTGACACACTTACTAGCCATGTGACTTTGGGCAAGTCACTTAACCCCAGCTGCCCTCCAAAAAAAAAGCAAAAATTAAATTAAATTAAATTAAATTGAGATGAAATGGAATGGAATGAAATAAAATAAAATAAAATAAAATAAAATAAAATAAAATGCTTTGCAGAAACAATAAGAGTCTGAGGCTGGATTTGAACTTGGGTCTTCCTGGATCCCTGTTCAGATCTCTGTCTTCTGAGCCATTTAGGCCACACTCTTCATTTACAAATCAGCAAACCGAGGCCCAGGAAAATAAATAGATTCACCCCAAATTTATATAGGCAGTAATTGTCAGTGATGGGATTTAAATTCTTCAGATCCCAGTGCTCTTTCCCTAGTTCCATATTTCCCCTATATTTTTGGTTGGTTTTTTCCCCCTTGAAAAGCAGTAGCAATTTCAGTCAAACTGCTATATTAGCAATCCATTTCTCATACGCCACTCTCCATCTCTCATCTCTGTCTCCTTGACCAAGGCCTATCACCACACTTGGAAGGCAATCCCTCTTCATATCTACCTCTTGCAATCCTAGGTCTCTTCAAGGCTCAGCTCAAGGGACACCTTTTCCACTGGGCCTTCCTGATGCCCCAGCTGTCAGTGTTCTTCCTGGATCCCGATATCATTTTGTTCTACTTTGCATGAGTCTTATATTTACTTCTCTATCTGTATCACTCCTTGCCCCTACAACTGCCATAGAATGTAAACCCTGTCTTCCATTTTGTCTTTGTATTTCCAGTACATGGCAGACAAGTGGGGGCTAAATAAATGTTTGTTGAATGAACAAACTATGGTAACTGGAGCTCTAAATAGATTCTGGGTGAATAGGTCTGGGATGAACAAACACAAGACACTGGAAGTCTGTACAAAGCCTCCTGCACTCAGCCCATCAAAGAGCAGGCCAATTCAGATATCAAAGGTTTGCTCCTCTGTATGTATTTCAGAGACCCTGGGGCCCATTAACGTGAGAATAAATATCTTCCCATGACTGCAAAAGTTCACTGATTTAGTGTGTGATTTTCAGGTGCTAAATTATTTAAGTGATGGGTGTTTATGAGAGTATGAAAATGTCAATTCCGTTTTAAAAATTGATGATCCAGATGTTGCTGGGGCCAGGCTAAATGAAGAAAAAGGACAAAGAGACCAATGCATCACAAGGGAAATTAATCTAATGAAATCACCATTTCCTCAGGAGATTTATGCAGTTATCAGCAATTTAATGATGAGTTTCAGAGAATATGGATTTACATGAAAAGAACGATAAAGGATGATCAATGCTGGTCACTGTCACCATCATTGCCTGAACATCTGGGCCATGAAGAGCACAGAGAAGCTAAGGTGCTAACATAGTGGAAGATGGGTTCAAGTGCCCATGAACCGAATGATGACCCAAGACCTAGGGGGAGCTGTTGAGAGATGGCTGCGGTGATCTGTGACTCAAACTCCAATCTTGCATTTCCAGTTGTCTGTATCCAAAACTAGTTCATTACTTCTGATTTTGTTCTTTTCCAATCTCTTTCAGCCTTTCCACATTGCAATCCAAGGGAGGCTCAGTAGTGCAATGGCCAGAGTACCCGTTTTAGAGTTAGAGAATCTGTGTTCAGATCCCAAATTCTGCCATTTATGACATTCATGCTTCAGGCACGTCACTCCACAATTCTGGCCTCAGCTTCCTCAGATATTAAAAAAGGAGGTTAGATTAGGTTATGTCTTCAGCCCTTTCTAGCTCTATATTGATCCACATGGGCCACATACATAGTGTATTGGATCACTATTTCTAAAATATCCCTTTGACTATATCCCTTCCTTGCTCACCCTCCCTTAATACTGAATGTCCCCAGGGGTGGGTTAAAACATGACAACAGAAGAAAGAAAATAAGGGGGAGGGAAGGTTGGCAATATTGAGTATAGGGAAAGGAAGAGGAAGAAAAGGCAGAGAACAAGCCAAGAAGATGATGGCATATAGCAAAGTGACATCATGGTTTATTAGCCCTGATCTAGGAACTTTTATGATAAGTCCTAGAAAGTAAAGGTCCTTCCAAATTACAGTTGGAAAGGTTATATGCTTAACTTCCTGGATCAGGATAGAGATGATGATGATAAAGTTCATGGTCATTATTGTTCTTTGTTTCTGTAGCATTTAGCACAGTGACAGGCTTATAACTATGCTTATTGATTGACCAACAGATACATTCTCCTTCCGTTTAGACTGGTTCAAGTATTACTATATGAGGAAGTAAGAGTATACTGAATTGGCAGCTAGGTGGCGCCATAGCGGATAGAGCACTGGGCTTGGTATCAGGTAGACTCATCTGGTGTCAGAGAGTAGCTGTATGATCTTGCCTCATCTGTAAAATGAGCTGAAGAAGGAAATGGCAAACCTCTCCAGTATCTTAGCCAAGAAAACCCCAAATGCAGTCACAGAGACTCAGACATGACTGAACAATAACACCGACAATTGCAGTGAATAGAAAATTGGCCTTAGGACTCAGGAAGACCCAGGTTCAAATCCTGTCTCTGACATACTTATTATCAGTATGAACTTGGGCAAGTCACTAAACTTTTCAGGGTTCTAGGTGTAATGGTAATTAATTTGTTTGATCAGATGTTAAGTAGACCCTAGTAACCTAGTGTTAAGTATAGAACTCTGTCCATTGGTGAAAAGGTGTGAATTCCCCTGTGACATGGAAGAATGTTATTGGCTGAGACACTCCCCTGTTTACTTGGGAGAAGGCCAGTGCTTA
>JAQQSW010010175.1:0-13059 GCA_028646575.1 Pseudocheirus occidentalis | reverse complement strand
GCAGAGCAGGGGAGGGGCTTTACAGTGGGATTGCTGTTTTAGGGTTGGGGCAGGGGCAAGACAGGGAGAAAATGTGTAATTCAAAAATGTAATGAAAATGAATAATGTAAACAAGAAAACAAATAAAAAATAAATTGGAAAAAAAGAATTAGCATGCAATTAAGTATTAGTACAAGTTAGACACTGTGCTCAGTTCTGGGGATATAAAAGACAAAACCAGTCCTTCTTGCAAGAACTTCATAATTGAATGAAAGAGACAAATACATTTAAATAAGTATATACAAAGAGAAGGCATAAACAGCTAGGGTGATCAGTCAGTCAATTAGTATTTCTTAAGTACTATGTCCCAATCACCATACTAAGTGATCAAGGAAGGTTTTCTGCAGATGGTATAATTGGATCAGGTTTCTGAAGGAAGATAGGTATTCTAAGAGGTAGAAGTGAAGAGAGAGGACACTTCAGACCCGGAGAGCTGGTGAAAAGGCATGGAATTGGGGGCCATAAAATTACATGTACAAAAGCAATTAGACTAATATGGTCAGACCATATGGATGGAAGTAATATGCAGACAGGAAGAATCCAGGTTTTGAAGAGTCAGAGAAGTGTACATTTGATGCTCAAGGTAATAGAGAGTAACTAGAGTTTACCAAGTAGGAAAGATGGTATAGTCAGACCTGCACTTCAAAAAAAAATCATTTTGGTCGCTGTATGGAGGATGGATTAGAATGGGAAGAGAACTGAGGCAGGGAAATAAATATGAGGCCATTGCAACAGTCCAGGCAAGAGGTAATGAAGGGTTGAACTAGAGCAATGGATGAGTGAGTGGAAAGAAAAGGTATTATTTGAGAGATGTTGTGGAGAAGGAAAATATGAGATTTAACATCTCATTATTTAAGTGGGGTGAGTAAGAGTGGGAAATTAAGGGTGAGGCTGAGTTTGTGAGCCCAAGTTACATGATGGATATTTCACTTTATCTCTCTCTCTCTCTCTCTCTCTCTCTCTCTCTCTCTCTCTCTCTCTCTCTCTTTCTCTCTCTCTCGGTGTCTCTCTAATCTATCATCTATCTATCTATCTCTATGTAGCTATAAATATGTATGTGTACATACATATGCATGCAGCCACACATATGTGTATATACATGCTCATATACGTATATGAATCTATATTGTATTTATACATCAGACTTAATTGAGCAGAGTTATAGATTATGAAAAACCATGAAAGTTCAGAAAAGAAGAAAAAAAAACAAGGGCCCTTGCTAACCACCCAATCTCTAAAATCACAACAAATTATTGTTTACAACCAATCTAGGATAAACAGGTTTCAAATGGGAGAGATATAAATACCATTTATATGCATAGTGAATAACAACAAATCATATCGCTTTAAAAAGTTACTCATTTCCTGACTGAGACTCAATATATAGAACGAGACACATTCTTTTATACATAGCTAATGTGGGAATTTGTTTTGTTTGACTATAAATATTTTGTTACAAGATTTTTCTTTTTTTTTTCTTTTCCTCAGTGGGGGAAGGTAAGGATAAGGAGAGAAAATAAATGCTTGATAATTAAAAGAAATAAAACTTGTGATGCCTCATCAGTCACTCCTGTTGGATGCTCCTTAAAATTATATGTATATGTGTATGTGTATATACACATGCACACACATATACACATATATATTTATGTATACATACACACATATACTGTGTGTATATATGTATGTATGTGTGTATGTATGTATGTATTCCTATGAGGTAGCTTCAATGCTAGCAATACCTGGGTTCAAGTCTGATTTCTGATAAACATTGAGTGCGTGACCCATAGCAAGCCACTTAATCTTTCAAGGAGCTAAGCAACCCTAGTCTATGACTATAAATTATAGAACTGCTTACCTGCCTTGTTAAAAAAAAGAGCCCCACTTTCAGCCAAAATCCTTGCCTATCCTTCTTAATGTTAGTACCTTCTTCCTGCAATTTTTCCAATAGATAACTTGTTTTATATAGTTATTTAAACATTGTGTCCCCCATGACAACAAGAACTATCTTTGTCCTTTCTTTGTAGCCCTGTTCTTAGCACAGTACATGGCACATAGTAGGTACTTAATAAATGGTTATTGAATTGACTGGGAAGTTCTTATATGAATAAAATCAAAAGTGTAGTCACTATCCTATCTTAAGGGTTTTCATGATTAGCTTGCCTTCTTCTAATTCCTCATTTCACTTCCAATCCACCTTCCTCTTCCTCCCAGTTAATTTTACCAGTTTTTTCTTAATATCTATACATCAGAAATTTTAGCCTAACTTGAATTCTAGGTATATTGAGTTGTAAAAGATCTTAGAAATGATGAATTTCTGACCCCTTTCCAAAGCACAACCTGCATCTTCATTTCCATGCCTTTCCTACCCATAACTCTTCTGGCCTTCCTCACTGTTTCAAACACATTAACTCCATGTATGTATAATGTAGGCCTATCTTATCCCATCCCATCCCATCCCATCCCATCCCATCCCATCCCATCCCATCCCATCCTATCCTATCCTATCCTATCCTATCCTATCCTATCCTATCCTATCCTATCCTATCCTACTTTATCCTTCATCCCCTGTATTTACCAGGTAGGCCCATATTATACTATCCTTATCACTATGTGACTGCCACCTACATACAGTTCATGAACCTGACTCTTGGCTCCGATTTTAATAAAAAATGTTATAAAGAACAAGCCTACAAATTATCCCATCTGTCTTTCTATTGTATGTCAATTAAAGTACTGAATTTACAAATATCTCTAGTACAAAAGGTTATCCTAAACAAGGACCTTTCAGTGATTAATGAGAAAATTTTCATCTAAAAGATATTTTTCACTAATTATAATGTCTTATCTTCTATCCATTTTGAACATGTGCTCATTTACTATACTTTTAGTTCAAGATAAAACTTGTCTTGCAGGTGGTGTTTACATAAGTGCACATGGACACACATGTATACACACATATGGTATAAGCTTTTTATTTATTAGAAGTTAACCTTTTGAGGCTTTCAATGTGTCATTATCAATACTTTGTTTCAATCATATTTTAATCAAAGGTTCTGTCTCACTTAAATCCAATTTGCTCACAAGTCAGGACATCACTTTCATGATATCATTGGCTCTCTTTGAGAACAAAGGACAAAAAACAATGACAAATCAAATGCTTATAATCAAATCTTAAATAGGTTCTTGGGCTCATCTGAATCCTTATAAGAGTGCTGGACTACTTCCTTCTATTTTAAAAAATAGATTAAGAGCATTTGAAAGCTGATCAGATCATAGAGATCATCTAGTCCCAATGCCATCATTTTAAGATGAGGTAGTTTGTTCATGGTCATACACAGATAATAAGTGGTAGAGATAGGACTAAAAAGCAGGTCACCTGCATCTGAGAGCAGTACATTCTCCATTATATCATACCACTCAGCACCATTTTTGAGTACTTATCGTATTTGCTTTGGGACCAATTCCATTTCCCAACATCCTTTTTCATATCCAAGTCATGCCTATGTATTTCTACTTGTTTCTCCCTGTATCAGTACTCTTTACTGTATGCATTAAATTTATTTTTAAGCACTCTTAGCCCCTAGTCCATCCTATCTAGAAAAATGTTATTGTTCTTCACTCATGTTCAACTCATAGTGACTCCATTCGGGGTTTTCTTGGCACAGATACTGAAGTAATCTGACATTTCCTTCTCCAAATCATTTTAGAGATAAAGAAACTGGTAAACAGCAGTAAGTGACTTGTCCAGGGTCATACAGAAAGTGTCTTAAGTCAGATTTGAACTCAGGAAGAGGAGTCTACTGTGACCCCCAAGGCAGACAGACACTCTATACCTTGCACCATCTAGCTGTCTTATGTAGACAATACATTTTGGGGGTGGTGAGGGAAAGACTTAAAGGAAAAAAAATGATTGAAAGATGATTGATTCTTTTCCCCTTTAGCTTCATACCCTCTTTTCACTTCATTTTTTAATGAAACCTACCACCCTGATTATATGAGCCAGTGTATTTTTTATGTCTGTATTAAATGAATGCAAACTAGGGGTCAAATCCTTTCTCTGACATGTACTGGCCAAAATAACCCTTGGCAAATCACTAATCTCCTAGTGCTTAGCAACCCTCCAACAATGTGAGTTGCAGAGTAGGTGCTATTCTGCACTCATGGAAGGAGTTTCTCTCTGAGAGTCCCCTGTGCTGATTCAATAAATCATAGTTGGCCAAGAGCAACAATAAAAATTATGTGTAAGGAATAATCACTTATATCTATACAGTGCTTTGTAATGTTACTATTTTTCTTGAGACATAGATAATCCAAATATAATTATCTTCATCTTGTAGATAAGGAAAATAAAGTTCAAACTAAGTGAAATGTAACAGATCACAAAGCTAGAATTCTACCCCACGTCTCCTAACTACAAATGTAGGGCTATTTTCACTATGTTATACTGCCATCTCATTTAGAACAATTGAAAAAGGAGGGCACGTCTGACTTAAGTTGTTTGTGTTTAGGTTTTATATAGTCTTGCACATTCCCCAGACCATTTCACTCTTCATACCCCAGTCAATAGTTTTACTTGGAAGGTGGAATGGACAAGGAATAAATGAAGAGAATAAGCATTTACTAAGCCCCTATTATGTGCCAGGCACTGTGCTAACTGATTTTACAAATATTGCCTTATTTGATCCTCACAACAACCCTGTGAGATAGGTACTGTTTTTATCCCCTTTCATTGATTATTGAGGAAACTGAGGCAGACAGAGGTTAAGTGATTTTTCCAGGGTAGTAAATGTGTAGGTCTAGATTTGGAATCAGATCTTCCTAAACCCAGGCCTAGCACTCTATCCATTATGCCATCATGCTACTTTAGAGAATATATCAGCTTGTGTTTCAGCCAACTCCAATATAAACGATTAAAATCATAATTCAGAATCAACTCCATTAGAGAAAGAAACTTGAATTTACCTATTTATGATGTAGACAAGCTGTTGGCACTACAAATTATTATTCTTAGTGAGGCAGGGCTGATATAAATCTAAGTTTGTATTGCCCTACCATCTACAATATGTAGATATAAGTATATATGTAGGTATGTATATAAATACACATATGTGTATGTGTATATGCACATGTATACGCACATATACACATAGATTGAGTGGTGATATTGCTGGGTCAAAGGGTACGTACTGTCCTATAGCCTTTTGGGCACAATTTAAAATTGCTCTCCAGAAGGTTAAACAATATTTCTTGTTATATATGTATATTGTGTATATGTATACATACAATCTATATGTGTATATATACATGTGTATATTGATGTGTGTGTTGTTAAGAAATGATGGTTGACATTCTGGAGAACTATTTTGAACTATGTTCAAAAGGCTATAAAAATGAGCATACTCTTTGACCTGGCAATATTACTACTAGGTCTGTATCTCAAAGTGATCAAAGAACAAAGGAAAGGACATACACACATAAGCATATGTTTATATACTGTATAGTATCATGGGTATCATGTTGCTTAACTTTATTGGTGGATGGAAAAGAAGCTGGAGGAATGGAGAGAATTTGGCACTCAAAACTTTTAAAAATGAATGTTTTAAACAAACAATTAAATGAATAAAAGGTAAATAAAAGAAATAACGGTTGAATGAATGGACAACAGACATTGCAATAGCATTTTTTTGGATAGACTTTATTAAAAGCAAGGTAATAGTACTTGTCATGGAGTTGGATTCTTGTTCAGAATGCCTATATGATGTTACTCAAGACATACTTTATGAATGTCAACAGATAACATGGCATGGTAGAAGGAGCTAAGGGTTGAGAATTTGAGGACTTGGGTCAAACTTCATTTCTGTTACTTAATTATTGAAATCTTAGGGATGTCATTTACCCTCTCTGGGCCTAAATGTCCTATAAATTTAGGGAATGAACTTAATATCTCCAAATTCTATTCTTATTTTTTTCTTAATCATTAATAATAACAGAGAAGTATCTAGGGTATTCAAAGTACTTTGCCTCCATTATTTCATTTGAGGCTAACAGTCTAATGAAGTGGTATTAAATATATTGATATTCCCATTTTACAGTTGAGGAAATAGGTTCAGAGAGGTTAAATGAAATGCCCATGGTCCTATAAGCTAGTAAGTATGAGAGATGATATTAAACCCAAGTCAAATGCTTAGGACTCCAAATATAGCATTTTATTACCATACTACCTTTGCATTATTATCCCTAATTTCCATATGCAATTACATACACTTAGTAAAAGAAAAAAAGTCCACTTTTTTCTGGTCACAGAATTGAAAGGGTTAAGGATGTTTTGACTTGAGAGTTTCTGATGAGTAAGTTTGCCCAAAGATGATTACTCTGAGTGAGGAGCACTCTTTTCCACTCTTCCCCCACATTAGTAACTTGTTTGAACTCCAGAGCAGATCTGAAGATTATTTTCACACAAACACATCTCCCATTGCCTTTACTAGACTGAAAGGGCTTTGTCTGAGGGTTGATTTCAGCTATGTAATTTTCCATGACTCTTTTGGCTTGGTGCTGTTTTCATTAAAAATTCTATTATTTTTTTTTATAAAATCCATCAAGGAGATTGTAAGATTAATTCATATTGCCCATTTTGTGAGAAAAGGAAAGGTAAAAAAAGTCCCTAAGAAACTTTCTGAACCCAAATGTTTCACACCGACAACAAAATCAAGTTCGACAAAAAAGCCCAAACAATTTAACCATGTCAAAATATGAGATCTGGAAAAAGTGCCAGCATAGAAAGACTGACTTCTTTATGCAAAAACATTCCAGCTAGTCTATTGTGTTTGGATGATGAACTTCAGAGTCGGATAAAAAGTCTTTTCAGACTTCATTGTAACCTTTTCTAAGACCATCATTCAAATCAGAGATCAAAAACTAAGATCTGTGAACCAAATCTATTCCAGTGACATTCCAAAATAGTGCAAAGTATCAACATCCCATTTTTGAAACTGTGGTGCTGTCCCTGGTCCTACCCTAAGTGTTTGCATGAAGAGAAATGAGATTGTCTTTCCAACCTAGCAAGCAGTTCTGAGCTACCTGTCAGGTGAAAAGGCTAGAAGTAGATGGTCCAATATTTCCTCTCTGTTGTTCCACTTGCAGTGAAAACCTTGACCCTTCATCCAAATTCCAAAACAAGGAGGAGTACAAAAACAAAAGCAGTAACCCCAACTATCTCCTGGTCCAAACAAAAGGCAATATAAATGTATCTGTAGTACTCCTACCTACCACCCACACATATATTTCCCAACCTTAAATTTAAAAATTCCCTCTCTCCTTATCATTTTTTAAACATGTAATTGCTCTTCTCTCTCTCTCTCTCTCTCTCTCTCTCTCTCTCTCTCTCTCTCTCTCCTTTTTGTCTGTCTGTCTATATCTTTCTCTTCCTTGGAAGGAAAGAAATGTCCAAAATAATAGAGAAATACATCATCATAGAGGAAAAATCTCTCTCTCTCTCTCTCTCTCTCTCTCTCTCTCTCTCTCTCTCTCTCCTTTTTGTCTGTCTGTATCTTTCTCTTCCTTGGAGGGAAAGAAATGTCCAAAATAATAGAGAAATATATCATCATAGAGGAAAAATATCCCCCAATAAATGATATTCTTCAAAAACTGTTTCAAGAAATTATAGCACAAAGAGCAACTATTGGAGGGCCACTAATAATAATAATAATAATATTTACATAGCCCCAACTATGTACCTGGCACTGTTTTAAGTACTTTACAAATGTTTATCCCATTTGATCCTCACAGCAACCCTAAAAGATAGATGTTATTATTGTCTCTATTTTAGAGTTGAGGTAACTGAGGTAAACAGAGGTTAGATGACTTACCCAAGGTTGCACAGTTAGTAAGTGTCTGAGGTCACATTTGAACTCAGTTCTGACTCCAGGCCCAGCTCTCTGTTCACTGTTATCACCTGGTTACCTCTGAACAACAAAAACCCAAGAGCAGGATACCCTTTCCTTAAAGCTCTTTACAAGGAACATAGGCAGCTGTGTGGTCAAGCAGATGTTTTGAACCAGTGAGGAGTGGGGGTGGGGGGGTACGTTGGATGAGTTATGCTGGTTTTTACTGAGACATTTACACCAAAAATCTTTGGTTGTATCAATTACATTCAGAAGAAACTGTCCTCTGCTTCCCCTCCTCCTTCCCCAGTAAACACACTTGTCTGACACATGGAGTCCTGTGTTTAGCTTGTCTTGCATTGAAACAGTATCCTAAATACAAGCAATTTAAAGTCTCCTAAAACTAGGACTGTTTTCAGCCGCCCAGGCTCTTTTTGAGGGGAGCTGCTGACAGGCCAGTTTATTGGTTATTATCAGTAAACTCTTTCACAGAATCCACTGCTGTGAACAAAGGAACTAGCTCCTGAGGCTGCAAAGACCCTTCAAACAAAGCAAGGATAATGTTACATGGATAACACTTTACACCTCCATGGAGACTTACATGCTAGGAGCTCAAATGCTTTGTTAGTATTAATTAATGAAGCTTTACAAAGTTCCCCCAGGAGACAAGTGTCATTAGACCAGCTTCTAGCACAACCATGAGCAGGGAAGGTTGTAGGTCAAGGTCATACTTCATGATAGACAATATCTTTTGCTCTCATCTACTCTTCTACCAAGTGCCCAGGTATGTGTGCATATTTTGCCCTTTTCTCTTCCTTGTGATAGCCACACAATATGTTTTCATTTGAGATTTTTCAGCACTTTTCTTCCTACTACTATTTTAAAATGCCAAGAAGAGTATCAACTGTCTCCAAGAATACCTAAAACTGTCCTCATTTGGAACACAAGGTTGAAAGAAAAAAAAAATATCCTGGTTTACTCAAATACGAAATATTATCTGATTCTATGTCCAAATGAGTACTCCAGAAGCCATGTCATTCTCTGTTTCCAATTCACATGAAAAAATATCAGAACTTTAAAATTCTCAAATCCTGTTACTAAACCTTCAAGGAATGAGATTTCTACTCAAGAACTTGTCTAGAAGGAGAAGCTAGATTTATTTTGGGCAAGCGATATCTAATTAAACAAACAAGCAGAATTATGTAGTGGAAAAAGTTATGTACTTGCAGGTAGAAGACCAAGGTGCACATCTATCTCATAGAATCACAGTTTTTGAAAGGAAGATCATAAAGGTCTGATTCAACTCCCTCATGTTGTATATAAAGAAACTGGGACGAGTGAGGTTAAAAAATTTGCCCAAAATCAAATATGTTAGGCATAAATCAGGATTCAGACTCTGATCTTCTGACTTTTTTCCACTTTTTTTTTTTAACTTTACAGAAATGTAAGATGTGATCTCTGCCACTTACTACCTGTGTGATATTAGACAAGTCACTTAACCTCTCTAGGTCTCATTTTCTCCTCTATAAAAGTAAGAAGTTGGGTTAGATTACTTGTAAGGTCCTTTCAATCTTAAGTTTTTTAACCTATGATACCAAATCCTGTATTTTTCAATATATTATTATAGATAAGCAAACAGTGTTCTGAGAGGAAGCCTAGCTATAATTCTAGTTAAGTCGGCATTTTTCAGTATGACCTAGGGAAAATAGCCTTAACTCTCTGCGCCTCAGTTTCTTCACATATAAAATGAAAGAAAAGTCAGACTTGATCATTTCTAAAGTCTCTTGTTATGCCTAAATCATATTATTTTGAAACAGGAAAAAATGGTCTTTTAGTAAAGTGCCTGCAACTTTTGGTTGGGCATACTGAAAGTTGGGCTGTTCATCTGCTTTCTTATCTAGCCATGTGGACCCTTGCTGTCAAACTCCTTCTGTCCCATGCTTTTGATTTGGCTCCTGAGTACTGGATCCCTGATGTCCATGTACCTGACTTCTTGTAACAACTCCTGTAAGTACTTTCTAAACATATTCTTTTGCATTTCATTCTACTTGCCTGATTTTTTGCAGCCCACAGAGGGAGCTATGAGGTGGCTGATCCTGAGAAGAGGCAGAGAAGTAGAAAGTTTCATCTTGGAACAGAACACTGTTTCTCTGAATGGCATTGCTATTCTGAGCAAGTTAACTCATAAACAACAGATCAATAGTTACACCAAGAAACAACCTCTACCATCAAGAGTTGAAATTGAGAGGGGTGTGAGAAATCCTGAGTGAGATTTTTGGGGGCTCTTTACTGTTTTGGAAATCATCATTATTTGAGAGCTCTCTAATTTAGTTTAATAAAATAGCACAGATTATTATTCCTTCTTGGGGGCTAGATGCGGAGGGACAGCATGAGAAGAAAAAAGATGACTTAAATGCTTCCGTGAATGACGGGCATTTGCTCCTGCACATTCTCAGACATAGGAGATTCACTGGGGTGGAATCAGACCAGTGAAATCTGCATGGCCGCAACCTTCTCACTAGCACCATCAAAAGGACAGTTTGACAGCAGAAATAGCAGTAAACTGGCTACCTAAGCACATCAAAATTCAGGGATGAGGAAAGAAATGGAGCAAAAGGAGTTAGACTGTCTTAGGCAGGTTGCTAAATAAGGACTTGTAAATCCCCATGTCCTATTGAACAACTAAATTGTATCCAGAACTAGCAGATGACATAGCCACTTGTGTCCTGCTTACTTTTACAGACATAAAGCTCATGGCTCTGTCTACAACTCAGGTCATTTAGTATTAACCAATCCCATTGTAGAGGAACAGTAGAGCTCAGTTCCATTGAAGCCCTATACTGGCCACTACATTCTGTTACTGTTACCTACTTCCTAGGTGTCCCTGAAGAAATGCCATTTAATAATTTGGTTCCTCATTCCATCAGTATGAGAAACCAGAGTGCTTACTAGGACATCCAAGTGGCAGACAAGTAAAGGAACTAGATTTTTTCTTTCTCTTCAGCACCTAAATAACTGTGATTCTATGTGACTAAAAGGAAGACATTTATTCCCCTCTGCTTAGGATTTCCTGCTTTCTTCTCTGTATCCAAATATCATCTTTGCTTCAGATCCTGCTCAAGCTCCATTTTTTAAACATATAATCTTCCTTAATTTCCCTGGCTGTCAATAATCACTGTTTCCTCTCAAAGAATATTGTCTATTTCATTCCACTCTTTGATATTTGGTACATTTTTACTTGTATAGACACTTGGCCTTTTATTTATATTTCCAATATTTTAATCCAGAAAATAAACCCCTAAAAAGTCAGGACTATATCTTATGCATATCTGTATCCCCAATACTGAGAGCACCCTCTTTCATAGAGTAGTTGCTTAATAAACATCACTATTGCCATTGGTGATGATGAAGAAAGTGACAATGGTGTTAAAGTGCTGATTGACAAGGGAAAAATACATTGTTTAATTAGAAATATATATCTAATATTATCAAAGGGGAGCTAGGTAGCACAGCAGATAGAGTGTCATGGCTAAAGTCAGGAAGGCTCATCTTCCTGAAGTTCAAATCTGGCCTTAGACACATACTAGCTGTGTGATTCTGGGCAAGTCACTTAACCCTATTGGCCTCAGTGTACTCATCTGTAAAATGAGCTGGAGAAAGAAATGGCAAACCATTCCAGGATCTTTAATAAGAAAAACCCAAAAGGGGTCACAAAGAAGCAGACATGACTGAACAACAAATATTATCAATATAATATTAAACTCTTTGATGTTAGAGCTTATTTCATTCTTTCTATTTGTATCTCTATTTCCCAACATATAGTAAGCACTAAATAAATGCTGGTTGATTTATAGATTCATAGATGACATTTAACTAAGTGCTGGGATAGACACAAAAGAGATGTCCTAGAAAATCACAGAATTGTCTTCAAATCATAGATTTACAAATGGCAGTGAGTTCAGGAACGATTTGGTGTAAACTTCTCATTCTACAGATTAGGAAGCAGAGACCCAAGAAAGCTAAGGATCTCATATGAGTTGGAAAAATAAGAAATACATATGAAATAAATAAGAAATGCTAAGTGGTATGTGATTAAGTTCCCAAATGAGATAGTAAGTGTTACAATAATTCAGAGGTGGGGAGATCAATGAGGACCAGTGATCAGAGAAGTCCATGTGAAAGACATATTCTCACAGGTGTCTAGTTAATTTTAAATTTTTATTTTCCTTCATATTAAGTGATACCAATTTGAGCTTCAAATAGCATATTTAAAGGAAGATGGAGGAAAGGCAAGAACACAAACATTTATTGCACAGTGCGAAGATCTCTGAATTTAGAATTTAAGAAAATGGGTTTGAATCCCAGTTCAGCTACTGACTACTTTTAAAAATAAAGAAGTCATTAAAAATAAAAAATAAGCAAGTCATTTCTCCACCTTGGACTCTGATCTCTTCATACATATTCAAAATTAAAGGGGGAAGGGCTGTGGATAAAATGAGCTCTCAAGTCCCTGTTCTAAAATTTAGGAGGCTATGATCATCTCCCAGAGAGAGATGATTTACAGAGGACTATGCAGGAGTATAATGACAATATCCCTGAGTCCAAGAACATTTTTTAAAAAGTTTCTTAATCCCAGAATTTGTTTACAATGGCAGCACTCTCCCCCAAGAGGTTTGATAGAAATTCTCAAAACATGGAAATGGACACAAACATACAGAGAGCAAAAATAAAAGTAGAACCAAAAAGTCCTCTGCTGGATATGCGAAAAATTACAGTCAGCAGAGAAGAGAACATCAACTCTGGAATGGATGTATGGATTGACCTTTTCTTTACAAATTTTGATGAGGGGAGAAGAGAGAGAGAGAGAGAAAGAGAGAGACAGAGATACAGAGAGAGAGAGATAGAAAGACAGAGACTGAGGGAGAGACAGAGAGAGGGAGAGAGAGGGAGAGAGAAGGAGAAGGAGGAGGAGGAGGAGAAGAAGAAGAAGAAGAAGAAGAAGAAGAAGAAGAAGAAGAAGAAGAAGAAGAAATAAGGAAGAGGAGGAGGAGGAGAAGTGGCTAAGAGGAAAAGTAGGCAGTGAAGGGGGAAAGGGAGGAGAGGAGGGAAGGGGAGAAAAGGGGAGGGGAGGAAAGAG
>JAQQSW010010174.1:0-13059 GCA_028646575.1 Pseudocheirus occidentalis | reverse complement strand
AGATTCAGGAGCAGAAAGCTGGCAGGTTCTCATCCAGTCCTCAAAGGAAAAACAGCTCCCAGGTCCTTGTCCTCAGCAAACATCAGTTTTGTCCAAGGGGAAGCCTTTTCTTCATTTTGACTCTGGGTGGTCTCTCTGATTCCCTGGATCCCCTTCCCTGGTCCCAGCTCCCTCCTGAATCTGCCAGACAATCACCTAGATTCAGGAGCTGAAAGCTTACAGGTTTGTGTGGTTCTCTAATGATTGTATTTAGTGTCTGATTGCCCCATGAGTGGAAGATTGATTATTGTATTGTGAATTGATTGAATGATTAAGTAAGGAGGGTTCCCCCCTTGGGGAAAGCAGATGATTATTCTTTTGTTCTTTGTTCTAAATATTGTGGCCACTGTAGTGAAAACTGTGTGGCCATTCTAATGTTAAGCTGTTATAAACACTATATTGTGATTTTTTGTAAATGTTTGCTTTGATTTGTAATGGAATAAATGGAGTATTCACTATACTGTGTAATCAGAACCTTTAAAGCTGTTCATAGTAACATTCTTTTGGGAATCTGCTTGTGTATGGCATTATACATATTAATGAGATTAATTGAATTGAATTAATTAATGAGATTTCCTATGTCTACCTATAAAATCTCATTTCTGCTAATTAAATAAAATGTTGTTGTACACGATCCTTAAGAAGAGTTTTGGCCATGTTACTCCCCTATTCAATAAACTTCAATGGCTCCCTATTGCCACTAAGATCAAACATAAAATTCTCTGACTTTTCAAGCCCTTTATAACCTAACTCTGCCCCTGCCTTCCCAGTCTTCTTATTTTCTTATATTTTATTTCCTATCACATCTTCTGCAATTCAGTCCTTAGCCTCCTTGCTGTTCCTCACATAATACATTCCATCTGCCCATTTCAGGCATTTTCACTGGCTATCCCATATGCCCAGAATGCTCTCTTTCCTCATACGTGACTACTAGCTTCCCTGCCTTTCAATTCCCAGCTAACATCCTACCTTAGACAAGGAGAATTGCTTGGTCTCTCTCAATGCTAGAGCCTTCACTCTGAGTTGACCTTCAAATTATTCTATATACATCTTATTTGTCCTTAGTCATTGACATGATGTCTTTCACACTGGATTATTATTTTTGCAGGCACTATTTTTGCCCTGTTTGTATCTCCAGTGCTTAGCACAGGGCCTGGCACTTACAATGTGCTTATGTGTTGACTTGACCTTTGTCTTTATATCCTCTGCACCTAGTACAGTGTCTTGTACACAGTAAATGCTCACGTATAGTTAAAAGCAAAAACATAACTACCCCAAATCCACTGGGAATCAGAAAAAAATAAAGCAATTTAATTTTTAGAAAATTTAATAAATTCATTTCTAGTCTTTTTTCTGTGTAAATTTACAAAATAATTAATGAAAATGTAGCTTTTGTGCACTGTCTCAAGAAATATTAAGCCCAGTGAGGCCATGTAAATGCTTTTGTGTTAGAGTTAATTGGTGATCTTTTTAAAAATTGGCTAAACTAGAGACATTTTTGCACTTGAGATCCAAACCAAATTGCTTTCTTGGTCTTCATCTTGCCAACTAGGCCTAACTTGATCTGTATCTCAGGTCTCCTGACTCTAATCTGGGACTCCTGTCATACCACACCACCTTTCCTACATATTACATATCCCTTTCTGAGAAGGAGCCTGGAGTACAGGAAGACACACTAGATTTAGAGTCAATTGATCTAAGTTGAAATTCTGCCTCTATCATTTTCTTACCGAGTGACTTTTGCTAAGTAAGCTAATTTTTTTTTTTTTTGCTTTTTGGAGGGCAATTGGGGTTAAGTGACTTGCCCAAAGTCACATGGCTAGTTTTTGTGTCAAGTGTCTGAGGCCAGATTTGAACTCACATCCTCCTGACTCCAGGGTCAGTGCTCTATTCACTGAGCCACCTAGCCGCCCCTAAGTAAGCTAATCTTCTTGTCCTCAGTTTCCCCATCAGCAAAATGAAAGGGTGAAGGAGATAACTTCAAAGGTCACTTCCAGATTGAAATCTAAGCTCTTATGACCTCATGGCTTCTTTTGTCTTGTGCTAAGGAACATTTCTTTAAAAAGAAACTATAATTAGGTCTTGCCTAATGTTTTTCAGCATCAATATGGGCTTTCTCTTGTTAACACTTCTATATCCCAAGTCCATTTGAAAAGAAATCGGCATGTAGCCGGAGACTGACCATTGGACACCTCAAGCTAACTCTAGAGAATAACTCAGGAGTTGTGTTATTTTGAAGTTTTGAAATGAAATTCATTTGGCAATAAGTCCCCAAATGATTCTGAACTATCAATCTTTCCAAACTTTGTCTTCTAGAGAAGAGTAGAGACACATCTCAGCTTACTACCAAGAGATACCGTCAGTGAAGCAGAAAGTCCATCATTGCAAAAGTGAGAGAGACAAAGACAGAGACTGAGACAGAGAAAGACAGACAGACAGACAGACAGAGAGAAGGCAAAGTCACAAAGGAGGTGCAGTAGAGTAGTTATTGACCACTCTCATTGCATTTCCAGCTTTATCGGCTAGCTCATTGCAGCCCCTTTAAAGCCTTTGAGCAGTTAGTAATCCCTGGTATGATTTGAAATCTTCCCCAAAATGCTGGATGTTTCATGCAAAATTTCATAGTAGATCTCTCTACAGATCCCTATTCTTCCCCTCCCTGCAGATTTTTTTTCCTGTCAGGTATGGCTCAGAACATTAATCAGAAAGACATTTATTAATGAAGATTTCCACTCCCGCTCCTTGTTTTCCAGCAGGCAGGGATGACCCTGGATTTCCAAACTTCATTCTGTTCTCCAAAGTAAGTCAGAATAATATGATATGGCATGGTTTGTCACTTTGAAGAGGATAAGGGGGGGTGGGTGAGGGAAGGTCCTCACAAGTTAGTTTAGAAATGCAAGAAATTATCATTATTGGACAAGAAGCAGTAGACATCATAGAAGCATAGTTTCATTCCTGGGAACTTTTAGTTGCTTCCTGTCCCCAGCATCCCATTTATTGTATGGCTCTGATTTGATGGAGTTCTTAGGAGTTTCTGTCTGCATGTGTATCTGGGCACAGAGACAGAGAAGAGATGGGGCAAGTTCTCATAGCTTTCTAATAGTATTTCTTACTTCTTACCAACTTCCTGTCTGGAGTGTCCTTATATCTAGGGTCCTTAGAAAATCTGTTAGACACTCACTTGGCACAAATAATTCTTTATGAGGTCATTCCTGACAATTATTGTATGTTTGGAGGCTTTGGGTTAGGGTGATGTCCACTTAATAGATTTCTATGACTGTGTATACCAAATTCAGGACAGAATCTGGAAGCTTCAGGGCTTCAGAGTCTGCCAGGAGGGAACGCATTTGGGAGCTTGCTAGACTAGATTACAGCAGATGTGGAACTAGGCTGGCCCTGGAGGAACCCAGTTGTCCTTGAAACATGGAGAAAACCTGCTTTTGGGTCCACTGAAGGATGGTTAAAGGGGATTCATTCTTGGACCTTCTGGGGACCTCAAAGGGATGAGATTACAAAATTATCTCAAGAAGGTCACAGATAAAGAAGGGCAGCAACAACATTTATGTAATGATTACTGTTCCAGGCACTGAGATAAGTGTTTTACAATTTATTAGATCCTCAAAACAATTCTGGGAGGTAGCTGTTATTGGTTATTTTTTTTTAAACTGATGGGGTTAAATATCCTGTTGGACTCCCATAATGGTAATGAGAATTTGAAGATCTTCCCTGCCCCCTGATAGGCTGAATGTAATCACATGGAGCCTGTGGTGGAAGGAGTTTGCTGAACGGGTGGAGCAGAAAATGAGTCAGAGCAGTTATAGTGAAGGGAGAGGGAGGACACAGGTGAGCAGATAGCTAGGTTTGTGAGTATTTGTTTGTTGGAAAGTCTGAGTGGGGGAAGACTTTGGGATGGTGTTGCTTCCTGCAGTGATTAATGTATATTAACTTTTTTGCCGTTAGGTGTTCGGTTTTCTGGTGTTGGGATTTGTGAAATGTTTTGTTTCTATTTTCTATATGGAGAGTCTGTTATATTTTGTGATTCAGTGCTACACCGGGGCATATTCATAGTGGCTGTTGGTGCTGTGAATATTGCCTTGGTGATACAACATCCCAGAGTAGGCTGAATCAATTCATTTCCTCAGGGTATTCCATGCATTGTATATGTGTTAGGAGAGGGGTACTATTGGGCTGAACTGACAGAATTTATTGGACCTATTCCCAGGTGTACAGAGAAGCCAAAGGCAGAATGTCCAGCTAACCTAGGGGAAGGAAGGTTGAATACAGAAGCCCAACCTCAGTGGTCCTATTGTATTCAAGCTCCGATATGATTTTTCCTGAATAGAGTCTCCAGGAAGATGCTAAGATCTTTACTTCCTAGTAACTCTTGAAATGAAATCACTGATTGTGGAACAGAAACCTCAGTTAAATTTCCAACCCAGATATTTCTGGGGCCAACCTAGGCCCTCTGTACACTTTGTGATATCTGCTCTGATAGGTTCTAGGATCTCCAATACACGATTCAAGTTATTTCTCCAACTCATTTTTTCCATCTGTCAAGTGGAAAGAATGATAATCTCCTGTTTCCCAAGATGTTAGGCTATTTGATTTATTTTGTGCACTATATAAGGAAGGAGGTTATGTGAGAAAACATCTTTTAAAAATGTATTTAGCCATTTTTCCAAGTTGGATATTTTTTCAAAATTGCCTAAAAAGTGTTTCTTTCATTATGCTATGTAAGTATCCCATTACTAACTTGGCAAAATAAACCTTACTTTGCTGTAGGTGGCTAATCCAAGGAAAAATCCTTATTTTGGAATTCTTCATCATCTTTAAATAATATTTGAATGAAAGAAGAGTCGCTATTATTTGAAGAGCCATTTCAAGAAATAATTGGTTTCTAGAGAAAAGCCTGGACAGATTGAAGTCTTGTGTGGAGGGGGTAGATTTAATAAGGTAAAAACCCATGCCAACATCAATCATTTATTTATTTTCAACCAATCGGTTGATCAAGAAGTGTTTAAGTCTTTACTATCGAACAATACTGTGCTAACATTACTGAAGATACCAGGGAACAAAGGGGATACCCTCAAGGGGTGAAAGTTCTTTTGGGGGAAATGACATATAAATGACTATTTAAGAATAGATGAAGTAGGAATCTCACCCGAGACAAGTATTGTTCTAGGTGCTAGAGATAGAAATACACAAATGAGATAGTCCATACTCTCTAGGACAGCGGTTCTCAACCTGTGGGTTATGTTCAGTTTGTAACAGTGAAAATACATTCTGCATATTAGATATTTACATTACAATTCATAACAGTAGCAAAGTTACAGTTAGGAAGTAGCAATGAAAATAATTTATGGTTGGGGGTCACCACATGAAGAACTGTATTAAAGGGTGGTGGCATTAGGAAGGTTGAGAACCACTGCTCTGGAAGCTTATGTTCTGTTGTGGAGCAACCAAAGTTCACATTCTGTCTCAGACTCGTACTGCCTTTACTACCTTAGATAATTTCCCTGTGCCTCAGTTTCCTCAACTGTAAAATGAAGGGATTATACTATATGACCTATGAAGTTCCTTCCGGCTTTCTCTATATGATCTTACTCACAAAAAAGAAATTTCAAGAAATCTACAGAATAAATAGAGTCCATGGGAAAAGAGGACTAACAACTGGGTGAATCAGGAAGGAAAATTTCTCAAAGGTGCTAACACTTCCACTGAGCCCTGAAAGGATTAGAGGTTCCAAGGAAACTAGAAGTCAATAATTTTCAATCTGTAAAATGGGTTTATTTCATCATTTGTAAGTTGTATGACTGAATTAATATTTGTGAGCACTCTATTTAATTTCAAAAATGGCCAAAGATACATACACAGCATCCTTGCTATTTTTAAGGTCAATTAGGATCAAGGTTAAAAACATCACTCTGTCTTGTATACTGCATGAAGGAACTTGGATATAGTTGAGAAAGAAGTACCTAAGAAACAACTGAGAAAACTGCTGTAGAGAACGTTGACAAAGCTCCCCCTCCCCAAACAAAGCTCCAGACAAGTTTCAAATTGCCTGGTGCAGACAATTCTCACTTTCCAACCTCAGGCCGCCAAGTGCACAAAAGAGCAAAGTTTTGTCAAAGTTCATCTTCAGGTCACCCCTCCACCCCCAACCCCTCAGTAGAACCATCAATCTGGACAACCTCTGGGTAACCCCTACATACTTCTAGACAGGAGCGGGAGATCCTTTGCAGTCTCATTAGAGCATGCAGCAATTAATTTGTCTTAAATAGGAAATTAAACAGTCTTGTACAGTGTTTGAGGAGAGGTCAGAAAGTGTTTCTGGAGGTGCATTCACAAGCTGGGCTTGGGAGTTTTCTGTGGGCCTGCCGGGAGGCGGACAAGACTCTGAAGAGAAATAATTGTTTGGAGAAAACATGACAAAACCTCATTCTCCAGATGCATAAATTAATGGAGGAGAAATCCAACCTGGGAACAAATGGCCTGGTTTTTGCTTTTTCGTTTTTTAATGATGCATGGGCATGCCTGTCTGTCTGAAGACCTAGGGTGAGAACACGAGGGGAGGCTACTTCACACGTGTGGCATATTTACCCTAAAACCTCTGCACAGTTGGCCTTGAACTCACTTTTGTTTACACACTAACTCCTTCTGTGCTAGAGATTCAATGAGGAAAAAATGGAAAGAGTCACTGGGTGCAGGAGGCTGTGTGACTGTTGTTCCCTTTATCAATTTTCCGTAATTAGAGGCAGCCAGGAATTCCTAGCAAACCCCACTGGTGTCTTCCAGGATTATGTGTTAAAGTCAATATAGGAGTCCCATCATCATCCTAAGTGATGCTCAAAGGAAAGTTTAAAAGGTTAAAATGTTATTTATTCCTTGATGAGAGAAAGAAACAAAAGCTAGTTACAGATACTTACTCTTAGGAGTGGAGAATTTCAGATCTGAAAACTTTCACAATATAAATGCTGTGTTGCTGTGTTGATCATGACACTACAATTCATAATTCATGTAATACTAATTCATAAAATCGTAGTATTAATTTACATATTAATAGGATGGGATCATGTTTAGTATGTCTGTCTTTTTTTAATAGTCTTTAAAAACTTCTAAAAGACGTTAAAAAAAGGAATTTTGTCCAAGCAAACAAAATAAAATCTAGACTTATAGAGAAAAGTGGAATGGGGAGGGGTGGGAGAAAAGAAGAAAAAGTAATCCGTACAATTGAATTGGTAATGCAGAGGACTGGAGAAATGAGCTAGCTTCTTCACCTTTTCTGTATTCTGATCCCATTCGGCAATTTGGTGAAGGCTATGAATCCTGGCAGTCTATGAACCCTTTCTAAGAATAAAATTTTATTTTAAAAATCTCGACCAAAAGAAATGCAAAATGTTACTTATAAGTTAGTGAAAATAAAGTTAGTTTATTTATAAGAAAAAATAAAAGTAGTTTAGTTTATGTGAAAATAGTCAAATTCACAGGTCTCCTGAAATCTCTCTGTGACTCTAGTTTTAATGACAGGTGAAGAAAAGAAGACTTAAGAATAATAAATGGCCAACATTTTTATAGTGCTCACTAAAGGTCAGGCATTGTGCTAAGTGCTTTGCAATGGTTACATCATTTGGTCCCACCTTGAGAGGTAGGTGCTACTACTATCCCCAATGTACAGATGAAGAAACTGAGGGAAACGGGAGGTTATGTACTTGTCTAGAGTCACCCAGATAGAAAATATCTGAGGCTTAGATTTGAACTCATACCTTTCTGATTCCAGGCTGTTACCTAAGACTGTATTAGACAAAGAAATGCTAATGGAAATAAGCACGAGAAGGAGAAAAATAGAACTAACCTGAGATTTGGGAACACTTGAGGGAAATGCACAAAGAAATAATTTTGCAGCATTAATTCTCTATTAAAGTAATTATCTTTGTGCATCTGCAGCCCGTTTTCTACCCCCTTGAAAGCCATCTAGTGAAGAGAGTGGAATCATGGGTGGCAGAAGCAGCCTGGCTTTGGCCCAGAAGATCCACTGCCATTTATGGTTGTGAAGGAGTCATTATCCTTGCTGTCCCTGCGTTTGTCCCTCTATAAAATGGAGGTAGTAATATTTATAATCATAGACATAGAAAGGATCTTAAAAGTCATGAAGCCCAATATTTTTGCTTTAAAGACGAGGCAACGGAAGCCCATAGAAATGATGCGACTTGGCCAAATTCATGTAGATAATGAGTAGCTAGACTGGAGTTTGGAAGTGGGTCTTGACCCCAGTTCTGTGCTTTTTTACTGCACCATGTTGCACCCCTCCCCACTCGCTCCCTGTACTACTTACCTCAGGGTTGTTGTGAAGAAATGACTTTGGCAATTATAAATGTTATGTGAAGATGAATTATTATTAAGGGTACTCCATAGTACTTTCCCACTGGAAAAGCACATCAGACATTGAATGTTTTCTCTGATGTTAAGACATTTGATTTTTACATAAACACCAAGGCTGTGTTGCAATTCAAAACCCCTTGAGTTCATTGGATGGCTGGTTAAGAAAATGATTGGCGGAAAACATAAAGTAGAATTTAAAAATAAGTGATTAGCGGCAGTGTAGGGGATTTGGAGTTTAAAATTGGGGACTTTGAAGTCTAAACTTAAAAAAACAGATTTACATATGACAGGGCAACATCAAGCTTTTATTGGACAAGACATGAAACTTTGGAAAGTTGATGTACAATATACTTCCCACGAAAGCACAGTTTGCAAGTGACATTGAAAGTGTTAATGGCCAATGGATATAGCAGCTCTTAAGATACTTCTTGCTCTAAAATGTTATGATTCTGTGTTATCAAGGTTATTAAAGTGTGAACAACACAGAGCCCATGAACAGTGAATTTGTTCTCTTGATCTCTCTTCATATTATTAATAACAGCTAGGTGGTCACACCAGACCTGTTTTGACATTTTAAGTTTGTCTGCAAAATGTCAGATACTAGATTACCTAACTTGGCCCCAAATTTGCCAGTTTGGTTCATCTAGCGTCAAAAAATACTGAAATCACTGAAAGTGCCCTAAAACTTCTGGAATCAAATAGAAATTCCTCTGTTTGGTAGTTAAAGCCTTCCTTGTCTAGTTTCATTCTGTCTTTCCAGGTTTCTTAAGCAAAGTTCCCCTCCATTCTCTCTGTGTCCAGTCATATCATTCCACTTGATGCTTCTCACCTACAACACCATCTTTGTACCTTTTCACCAGCTGTCATGTCAGCCTGGAATGCTCTCCTTCCTCATCTCCCTCTTTTAGAATCCCTGACTTCTTTCAAAACTCAGCTCAAATCCCCATTTCTACAGTAAGCCTTTCCTTCTTCAAGGTTACCTTCCATCACTCAGTATGAAGCTTACGTATAACTATTTATAGGCATGAGTTAGAATGTAAGCTTCTTGAGGGCAGAGACTATTTTGCTTTTTCTGTGCCTGGCACAGAATAAGGGCTTGTTGATTGAGTTAGTGGAAGACCAAAGGGTGTCTTAGCACTAATTGGAGAAGTGTCCAGAATAGTGGTTAAGAACACCTAGGCCTCACTCTGATTATAGACATTTAGCAAACAGCTTTTTAACCATAATTGAGACTTATCAGGAATACTTACTTCTTAGTGTAAATTAAGTAATTGGCTTTCTTGTGCATATTCCATTTCATATACATTTGAGAGGTATGAAATGGCATTTCCCAGGGTCTGATCACCTCTAGGACAGTTGACCTGTGAAGTTCAAGACCTGCAGAGCTGAAAGCCCTAGAGAACAATTCCTGGAGTATATAGAGAGGAGAAAAACAAAGCTTTTCCTGATGGGACAAGGTTCAGCTGAGTAAATTAATCAGGGTAAGGGAGAAGTAGCATCAATCGATGGCTATCCTTATACAGATCAGAATCAAGTTTGGTCTGTGACTAAGATTATCTGTGGGACCATGGGCGATTCACCTGGCCTCTCAGTGTCCCAGGCTACTCTCTAAATCTGGGGTTTTTCATCTTTTCTGTGGCAAGGACCTCTTGGGCATTCTGGGGAAGTTTATGGACCCCATCACAGAATAGTGGTTTGTTTGTTTGTTTGTTTGTTTTTTACAGCACAGAATAAAATGCATAGAATTATAGAGAAAATCAATTATATTGAAATATATTGAAATGTTTTTTTTTAAATTCATGGACACTGTGTTAAGAACTCTTCTAAAACTATGAATTACAGAGAGACTGTCTGCACTGATAGAAAGAGTTTAAACACTGGGAGTTCTCTACATCTATGAAATCACAATTCTGTATCTAACCCTTCTTTCCCCCCACCAAAAAAAGGGAGGCAAAAGAAGAGGGGGAAGAAGATAGTTGCTATTATATGAGTTTGTGGGTTTAAAGGATTTGTTTGGATGAAATAAAGCTGTGGATTATGTAACAATACCTAGACTGTACATGCAGACAGGAGGTGATTGGACAGATGCCATGACATTTTATAACCTATTCTATTTTTATGAATGAATATATGAACCTATTTTATGTGATTGATTGTATTTTATATTTTATTGATTTTAACTTGTTAAATATGGACTGACTTACATTTAAGTTTTATGGAAATATAATTGGACATAAATTAGATTTTATTCTAATTTAAAGTAGTGATACCTTGTGCAAGTTAACTAAAGACTCTTTAGTTCAGTTGCCTCATCTATAGAAGGAATGGATTGGATTAGAGGCTTTTGAAAGTCTTTTATTCAGTTTAACAGTTGAAGAATTCAACATATACTTGTAAGGTATGGGCTCTATGTAGCTGCCAAATTTGCTTTTCTAAGACATGTCACTCCGCTGCTCAAAATCCTCAGTGGCTCCCTATTGCTTCTAGAATAAAATATAGATTCCATACCTATGCACTTAAAGCCCTCCATAATCTGATTCTCACATACCTTTTCACACTTGTCCTTCTACTTCCCTTCACTCAATCTGAATTGCTGACAGCTTGAGCTATAAGGTCTTTCCTCTTGGGATCATAATGAATCACAGATCTAACATCTCGAAGAGATTGCAAAAAACATCTAATATAAATCCCTCATTTTTCAAATGAGGACACTAAGGCCCTAGGAAGCTGAACATCTTGTCCAAGATCCCATGAGAAGGAAATGTCAGAGGTAGGATTTGAATGGATATTCCTATGACTAATTCAATCAATCAATTAATAAAAAATCTTATTAAGCCCTTACTATGTGCTGTGCTCTGGGGATGCAAAAGAAGGTAAAAACATTCTCTTTCCTCAAGGAGCTCACATTCTAAGTAAATAAATGGTTTTCTATAAGAGAAATACGGGGTAGATGGGAGATAATCTTAGAAGAGAAGTCACTAGTGGTGGGAGAAGAACAAAGAAGGCCTTTTGTAGAGGATACAAGATAATCTGAGTCTTGGGGAGACTAGGTGGCACAGTGAATAGAGCACTGACCCTGGAGTCAGGAGGAACCGAGTTCAAATCCGGCCTGAGACATTTAACGCTATGACTTTGGGCCAGTCACTTAACCCCAATTGCCCTCCAAAAAGCAAAAAAAAAAGATAATCTGAGTCTTGAATGAAGTTACAGAAACTAAGAGACAGAGGTGAGAAGGAAGAGCACGCCTCAGGCATAGAGGACAGCCAGTAAAAAAGCAGGGAGACAGAAGACTTATGTATGTTGTTCAGTTGTGTCCAACTCTTCATGACCCCCTTTGGGATTTTCTAGGTAAAGACACTAGAGTAGTTTGCTGTTTCCTTCTTTCCTTCTTCAGCTCATTTTACAGATGATGAAACTGAGGCAAAGAGGGTTAAGTGACTTGACCAGGACCACACAACTAGTTCTTTGAGCCAGATTTGAACTCAGGAAGACGAATCTTCTTGACTCCAGCCCAGCATCTACCCCTATGCCATCTGGTCGCCCCAAAGTTATATATGGACAACAGAAAATAGATATGGCTGGAATTTAGACAACGTGGAGAGGACTAAAGGGTAAGAAGGCTGGCAAGTTTAAAAAGAGCCAGGATATGAAAAATCTTAAATGACAAATGTGCAGTTTTATATTTGATGCTGGAGTTAATGGGGAGTAACTGTGGTTTATTGAGTAGGGGAGTGAAATAGTTAAAACGACAGAGCAGGCAAATTGTTTCTAAGTGGCAGAACAAAGGATGGATTGGAACGGAGAAAGACATGAGACAGGCGGATGTTTAGAAAGCTATTCCCGTAGTCCAGGAGAGAGATGATGGAAGCCTGAGGCTGGGCAAATGGAACCAAGGGAACATACAGAAGTAACAGTGTGAAGATAGAAAAAATGATATTTAACAAAGTTTAGATTTTGGGGATATATGGGAGTGAGGAATCAAGTGAGGAGTGTGGGTGACTGGGAACATGGCAGGACCTTTGGCAGTAATAATGAAGTTAAGAAGAAGAGATAGTTTGAGGGGAAAGCTAATGATGCCAAAACCAGAGCTCTGTTGATCATGCTCTGTGGATTCCCCAAATGCTTCCATTGCAGGATTTTTGAACTCTGCTCCCCTTCACTGCCCTTGTTCCTTAAAATTCTTAGCTTCTTTCCAGGCTGAGTGTAGTAGTTTTTATTACTTATAGGAGGAATTCTTCATGTTTTATGCTTTATGGGACTTTTTAGCAGTCTTGTGAAGCCTCTGGATCTGTTCTTAGAATATTTTTAAATCTACAAAATAAAATATATGGGACCACAAAGGAAATCTATTATAAAAACAGTTATAAAACTACTTAAAAATAAATTTCATGGACTCTGCAATCTACAGAAAGCCCCTTCTGGTGCTCCCTTCTCTGCCCTAGAATAACCTTACTTTATGAGTACGTTTTGTTGTAAAGTCAATCAGCAGTAGATTCCTGAGAGAATGCTACTGTGAACAGCCTTTAAGATTCGGATTACACAGTATTAGTGAACACTCTGTTTATTCCATTACAAAATCAAGATTCAGTACAATGTTCACAGTTTCAACAATTCACGATATTATATACAATCTTCAGAACA
>JAQQSW010010173.1:0-13059 GCA_028646575.1 Pseudocheirus occidentalis | reverse complement strand
TTTTTTTTCTGTAACACTGCTATGGAAACAACAAATGGCTCACCATTTCCCTTTTATTTATGATGCCATTTAGTAAATGATAGCTGCAGTATTCAAAACGGCGCCCTGGTGACTTGAAAGAGTTAATGGGCCTTCAAAAGCATTTGAGTTATTTATCAATAGCAATAAACTTAACATTAATCATATATATAATCATGTGCATATGATTATAACATAATCTGTAGCATTGATAAGGTGTGCTCACACACATATAATGCAGTAATATTCTATTAATTTGGACTTCACTCATTCAGTTTTCATAATTATTTGGATGTAAATTAGAACAAAGTTAATTATTTTCAGCATCTATGAAAGAGGGGATTGCTAAGCAAAGTATGATAAACAGTCTTATAGAGGTGAAAATGTAAGCTCAAAGAACTAAGAATACCTTATTTTCCAATATTTAGAAGCATAAAAATAAATGTAAAGGATGAAAACATTAAACGTACATTTAAGTATATTTATTATAGCAAGGCAAAAGGCTTTGAAGGCTTAGGGTGGTACTATGTAAAGTGTGTAGGATTTGGGGGTCAGAGCTCCTATACAGTAGTCCCGGTGGACACTGGTGATTAGTAGCTGTGTGTATACTTGAGCAAGTCATGTGAACTCTCCAGGTGTCAATTTCCCTATCTGTAAAATGTCAGGTTTTAAAGGATGACCTCTGAGGTTCCTTTCATCTCAAGTCAATAATCCTAGTACCTCAACTTAGAAAAGCCTCCTGAAGTTTAAACAAGTCGTTAGATCTTAAAGAGATGGACATATAACTCATATATTCTATTTTCTTACCCTCTGACAGGATCATCTCTATACAAGTTAGAGTTCTCTTATTCCTGGCAATCAGCTCTTTCAGGTGTAGCCCCACTATATCACTATCCTCTCATTCCTGTACATACTCTTCCCTTTTACAAACCATGCTGTTCAGATAAGAGACTGACATTTCTCACCTCATAATTTATTTATATTGTCTTCCTTGAAAGAATGTAAGTCCCTTGAGATCAGAGGCTGTTTGACTTTTGTCTATGTGCCTAGTACCTAGCAAAGTTCCTTATACATGGTGGATTATAAATAAATGCTTGTAGATATCATTTATAAGTGATATCCTACCAAGCTATATAACCCAATTCACAGTGAGATTGCTGCACAAGGATACATAAGATTTTGACTATTTTGGTGGCTGACATCTGCTCAAAACAGACAGTTAGGTGGCACAGCAGATAGAGCACTAGGCTCAGAATATGAAAGATCTGAGTTCAAATAAGGCCTCTGAGACTTCCTAGCTGTGTGACTCTGCTTCGGGTTCTTCAACTGTAAAATAGGGATAATAGCACCTACCTCCTAGTGTTGTTGTGAAGCTTGCTTAGCGGATGACCTGGAATTTAAAAGGAGCTATATAATTCCTTACTGAAGCTGATTTGAAGGAATTTGAGATTTCTAACTTGTTGACATTCCATTGCAGGGCAAGAAGATGGGCAAGAAGATGGATTTGAAGAGCTATATTCACTATTCAAAACATTGGCTGACAAGTTCCATCAATGTTTTCACTTTCTTTCAATCAACAATCTTGCAATTAAGTATCTTTAATGTGCTAAGTGCTAGAGATATGGAAGCAGAAACAAAAAGAAACAATCCCCATCATCATGGAGCTAGTATTTCTACAGAGCATGTAGCCTTATGAGCATGTACAAAACAGATATAAAATTATTACAAGGTCATTAAATTTAAAATAATTAAGGAGAAAGAGTACTAGTAGTTGGGGAGACAAGGAAAGGCTTCTTTTCTAAGAGAACACTTGATCAGAATCTTTAAATGAGGAATTCCATGAGGAAAAAAAGTGCATTCTAAGTTTGGGAAGAGATGGACCCAAAAATAGAATGCTGAACACATAGTACAGGGAGTAAAAGCATGAATTCAGCAAAATACTTTAGGGCCAGATTGTGAATGGCTTTAAAAGCCAAATGGAAGAGCTTATGAGTTTTGAAGCAAAAGTGACACATTGTAATTTGTTGAGCAGAGGAGTGACAGGGTCTCAGCTGCACTTTCAAGAAAATTACTTTTGAACTTGGTAGATTAGAGTGGGGAGAGCACTGAGGAAAGAAAACTAATTAGGAGGCTATCACAATAGTTCAAGTGAGAAGCAATGGGGGGCAAAATGAAAATAATGGCTGTATAGAGAGGAGTAGCATGCAAGAAATGTTATAGAGATACAAACAAGATTTTGTCTATTGATTAGCTATGTGGAGCAAGGAGCAAAGTGATAAGCCACAGAGACTTTATAATTCACAAACTTGAAAGGCTGTTTGTCCACTTGATAAAAATAGGTAAATTCCATATGGGGCTATGATGATGATTTTGGTTTTGGAAATACTGAATATGAAAGGTCATCTACTTATGAAATATCTATTAGATAGTTTATTATATGGATTAGAACTTAGGGAAAGAGATTAGAGCTAAAAATATAAATCTGTGAGTTATCTACAATAAAAATGATAATCAAATTCATCTGAACTCAGGTGGTCACTAAGAAAGAAGAGAGAAAAGAAGAGATCCTAAGAGAGAACCTTTGGGCAAACCCAGAGTTAGGAATATGATAAGGAGACTAGGAATGACCCATTAGACAAGTAGAGAGAACTAACATACAGTGGAGTCAGAAAAATCCAGAGAAGAGAGAGAGAGAGGGTGGTCAGCAAAAATAAATGCATCAGAGGTCAGGAAGGAAAGGGATTGAGAAAATGCCTTCAGATTTGGCAATTTTGAGATAACTGGTTACTTGAGAAAAAAATTCAGTTGAATATGGAGGTCAGAAGCCATATTGCAAAGGGTTTGGGATTGTGTGAAAGCAATAACTATAGACAATTATTTTCTAGATGTTTGGCTGAAGAAATGATGCCTTGTGGGGATTACAGAGTATAGTCATCCAGAGAATACAATTGGTTCAAAGCAGAGAGATTTATTTACTTCACATGGTGAGAATAGCAGCAATAAAGCAATGTCCTTATAAACCTGCGATATCTTCTCACAAAAATATACACATCATCATTAGGAACTGGAGAATTATACCAATAGAGAACATGTTTGATTGGGATATGTTTGGAGAAGGGCATGTACTTAGGGAACAAGTGTAGCCAGGACATAAGAATAGTGATGCTGATGATACCATCGGAGTAGTGTGTTAAGGTTTGACAATGCTTTACCTTTATTATCTCATCTGATTTCACAACAACCCTCATTTCCCAACTGGCTATATTCATTTGGCTTTCTCTGATTTTTCAACTATGCCCTAGGAAGCTCATCATTGAGAAAATTTCATTATCCTACAAGATGGAATCAATCTTGGTACTCCTACCTCCTCATTACCCTCTGCCTCTCTGAAGGGTAAAGACATAACTTTGCAAACCAACATTTAAGGAGGGGGCTCAGGGGCAGACATCTTATTTTATGCTTGGCCATATTACTCTGGAACTTCTCTACCAATCCTCCTCCCTCAGGTACCAACCACCACTCTCAGATTTCTTTTTGTGTTCTCTTCTCCCACTTCATTGTCTGGTCTTAGAGGACAAGAACCGTCTTTCTCTTATTGTATCCCTAGCACTTAGCTAAAAGTGTGGTATATCGGAGGCACTTAATAAATACTTATTGATTTATTGATTAAAGAAGGTGGTATTGTCATCCCCATTTTACATCTGAAGAAATTGATCCTGAGAGGTTAAATAACCTGCCCAGCAGTAAAAAATTCTGGAGTATCTCCAGGCTGGCTTCCAACTCAGGTCTTCAGACACTGAAACCAATATTCTGTTCAATATGAAACATATATAACCAGTATGCATAAATGGAGAAATAACTCAAACTTTCTATGATTCAGGACCATTGATTTCTTTGAGCAGTGTTGTACTGTTTACATATGCAGTCACTTTATGAATAGGGTAGTACACTGGGAGTCTAATGTTGTCTCAGAAACTTATAAAAGGTTTGTGATTCTGGACAAGTTCTTTTCTAAGCCTTAGTGGCTTACCTGATGAAATAAGGTAAGACATGCAAAGTGCTTTGTGAATCATAAAGTACTATAAAAATACTAGTATGTTATTATTATTATTATAAGAATTATTATTATTACTGCTATTATTACTGTTATCTAAAAAAATGGAGATTATAATAGCATCTACCTTGTATGGGTTACTGTGAGGATCAAAGAGATAACACATTAAGCATTGAGGAAACCTTAAATCTCTGTATATGTGTTAAGTGTTTTAAAAAAATCATAACTTAGAAAGTTGATATACCATCCCTGCTTGGTAGTACTTTCTGATGGTTTCATGTGGCTACAATCTGATGATGTTACACTGGTCCCACAGTTATTGGTGGTTACTACTAGTTATGTTTCTAATGAATATGAAATGGGAAAAGTTCTCTAATTTTAGGTTTTGGCGTCAGCTGGAATATCCATAAGATGATTCTGCCATCTCTGTTTTGGTGTAAAACAGCAGAGCTTACTGCCTAGCTCTTTTAGAAAGGAAACATATATAACATATAAAATAATCAGACTAAGCAACAACCCTCACTGACTTTAGGCATTGCCCCCTTTGTATTGTTCATACACCTGGTACTTAATCACATGTTGAACAATTAATAAATGTTGGTTAACTAACTGGAGTTAGTTAACTAACTCTACTTGTCTATCATCTATCTATCCATCCATCTGTGTCTGTAAGGTCCCGTTTTTTAGATGACCAATTTTATTACTAAAAGGGGAAGATGAACATTTGCCTATGGAAAACTATGAAAAATCAACTACTGAAGAAATATGATCTCTCAAATAAAATGTTGAGAAACCATCTTTTTTGAAGACCAGAGAGAAAACTGCCCTTCAGATGAATTTGCAGAGATGATCAGACTGAAAATATAGCCGTAACTGAAGTAACAATGGCTGCAGAAGACTGTAGCCCATTAATACAGTATGATACACATTTATTTATTAACCACCTACTACATGCCACATGATACATCATAGAACTAAGGACTGGGGATACAAACAAGAAAAAGACAAATAGTCTCTGTCATCAAGACACTTACAATCTAATGAAGGAAAATAATTAACAAAAGGGAGCTGAAAAGGTGATATGATGATGGAGTCAAAACCAAACAGTTGGTGAGGAATGAAGAGTGGATGGGAATTGAGCCCTCAATGGAAGGAGTCTTTTGGCAGACTTTTTTTTCTGCTCTGGCCTCCAGCTCTCCCAACACAGGGGCAAAGGCAAATGAGGATCCTGATGAAGTGTGAGTGCCAGACTTGAGGCAATCTCTCAAGTGGTGATTGTCCTGGTGATGAGCTTAACATGGAAGAGAGAGGGGTGTGGTGAAGGGAAGGGTGATGATGAAGGAATCAAAGTTAAGCAAGCACCTACTTTTTATATACCTGTTTTTAGCTTTGAAGTTTATCACTGAGAAACTATAAATCAAATAGCTGTCAGGGACTGTGGAAAGATTATGTAAGGACAGGTGAATTTATACCTGATAGGTATGTGAATTTCTTGAGTTTTAGCTTCTAAGGTAAAATGAGTCAATGACCTCCAGGAGGCTCTGATATGAGGTATTCTGAGTTATAGGAAGCCAAAAGGACATAAGAAGAGAAAGAAAAAGCAGAAGAGTAAGTTGAGATCAGGAGTTATAATATGTCAGAAACTGAAAGAAGATAAATTGCTTCCAACTAAGAAAGAGGACTCTTCAACTGTTTTGCTAGGAATCTACTAACTGGAAAGTGATTACTAATTAGTAATAAAATTGTTCATCTACAAAAATAGGACCTTACAGAGACACAGATGGATGGATAGATGATAGACAAGTAGAGTTAGTTAGCTAACTTCAGTTAGTTAGTTAACTAACATTTACTAATTGTTCAACATGTGACTGGTTGCAGAAAGACAGTGTTACACAGGTAACTGAGAAAGGTCTTTAGTCATTTTGCTGACTGGAGAACAGTTGAATTCCACTGTTGGGTATATGGCTGTGTAACTAAATACTCTCTAACACTATATTTAGCCTGAGAAAGGGAAAAGCTCAAAGGGATTTCTGTTTCCTTTCTATGATTTTAGAGGGAGAAAAAGAGGTGCAAAGACAGATTTTAAATCTTTTTGATATGAGACGAAACTTGGAGTTTATCAGACAAAGCAGAATCTGCTGCTTTGTCAACTCATTGTCTCCGTGTTGCTTATCCTAAACAAAGTCTTGTCTATAATGGAGAGAAAGACAGAGACAGAAATACACACACACACACACACACACACAGAGAGAGAGAGAGAGAGAGAGAGAGAGAGAGACAGAGACAGAGACAGAGACAGAGACAGAAAGAGAGACAGAGAGAGAGACAGAGAGAGAGACAGAGACAGAGAGACAGAGAGACAGAGAGACAAAGAGACAGAAAGAAGTAGAAAGAATGAAACAGTGTCAGAGGCAGAGGGAGAAGGAGAAAGAGAAGGAGAGACAGAGATGTAGAAATGATGTGTCAACAAACTATTCCACATCAGTATTGTCCTGCGGTGGGGTAGAAAGGAGAATGTTAATACTTAGAAAATTCAGATGGTTTATCCTGGTCTTTATACAAAATGCTCTCAATTATATACTAGAAATTCCTCACTTTCTCTCCTCCTCTTAGATTCATTCTCATTTCCCATAACCACTTACAAATGGAAGGCCCTCTTAAGTAGACAACTTCCTCCAAGCTAAACTGATTCTCCATTATCCTTTGTTCTCTCTCTACTTAATACAAACTTCTATACAAAGAAAATATTTTTATTAAGGTGTTAACTTACAGATCATATTCCTTTTCTTACTAAGCTTAGGGAATAATTTCTATTTCCACATCCCAAAATGAGAGAATATAGTAACCTTTCCTATATAGGCCTGAAGAATATTTGAAGCCTGTGAGCATCTATGTTACATTGTTCTGATATCTTGGGTACATAGCTGTTAAAGACTCTAGAACCTGACATGTGCCTTTCCAGCTTGAACTTATTATCTCACAAAGAAGTCCATTCCATTTTTGAACACGTGATTTGGTAAGTAGTTCTTTATATTTAGTGGAACTTTGCCTTACCCTCTCCCCCTACAATGTCCAACCACTTCTCCTAGGTCAGTTCATTACATATGATGATTTAGGATTTTTGTTCATTTACCTCCTAGGGGAAGATAAGGCAAGGGGATGAGGGCTAGATACGTTATTTCAAAGGTATAGTGAACTTCTGATTAGGAAAATACTCCATTAACAAAAATCACTCCCTGTTCCACAACTCAGTTGTAGAGAATTGTGTGGAAAAATTGAGTGGGTAAATGATTTGGTCAGGGTTATATGTCAGAAGCAAGACTTGAAACTGAATTTTCTAAACTTCAAGGCTGGCTCCTTTTCTACTAATCCATATTATTTTCCTTCTAATTCAGGATGTATCTAATATTACTCTTTTTTCCCATTGAAATACTACTATGCTACCTCATCTTGGTGTAGAAAGCAATATTGATACGTAACAGCTATAACATTGGACAGAAGCTCTTTTAGGTCTTACCAAGTTGTAAAAGCTTCGGTTAAAACCTCAACAACATACTCAATGTCTATTGTTCAAGAGTTAACTTTGATAAATCAAAGACGTTCAATATCTTGGTAAACCAATAGGGGACATAATTTTTGGAGGGTGGGGCAGAATTTATGATGATGGCGAATTTAAGTAAGAAATGGTATGTTCTATATCTGTAGAAGGAGTATCCGAATAGATAAAAATATGGATCCTGTAAGTATCAAGTATAAAATTTTTACTATAATAGCATTATGATCTATGATTTCATCAACATGTGAGAGTGTTCATGATGATGAAACCCCCTTTATCAAAGCAAATAAACTTCTATTTTGCAACTTATAATCTTGGAGAGATGATTGGGGGGCACTGAGATGTATAATAATTTGGTCAGTATCACACAACCAGTCAGTATGTACCAGAGGAAGAACCTATCTTGCTGCCTTTAAATCTACATTTATCCACTAGTCATACTGGCTCAAGTAGTTTTTAGCCTAATTACATTACATTGACAGCTTTATTCTCTAGCATTTTAGGTAGCTGAGAATAGAACTGACTTTTCAAAATTCTAGGCTTAACAAACAAAAATAATAATAGTTCATATTTTTCACTGCCTCTCTTGTTTTCTTTGCTTTCCCTGTACAGAAAACCTGCAAATCCTTATGACATTAAGGTAAGATCCTTTGAAACTTTTTGAAAAAGTCAAGGAATGAATAGGGTATCAGGCCTGGAATCAGAAAAAGCCTGAGTTCAAGTCTAGGCTCATACACTTACTAGATGTGTTATCCTGAGCATGTCTATTTGCCTCAGTTTCTTCATCTATAAAATAGGGGGCAACAATAGCATCTATTTCCCAGTATTGCTCCAAGGGTAAGATGAGAGGATATTTGTAAAATGCTTAATATAGTTCCTGGCATATAATAGGTGCTATATAAATGTTAATTATTATTAAGAAACTTCTAATGAAATTCCCTGAACTCTACTCTAAGCCCAACAAAACAGACTGCTCTAATTTGTTTTATCATCATGTTAATTAATGGGTTAAAGATTTGATTATGTGGGAGTAAAAATGCTTGACTCTAGTGTGCTGGTTGGTATATGGCAGATAACACAATTTTCATTTAATGTGTCTAATTTGATATGGTCTAGAAAGCTATGGGGACCTTTATTTCACTGTGGGATAATTGAAATTGCTTATAATAATCTTCTCTATGAACATAAAACATCTTCACCACCAACAACAAAAAGAATCATTTCCTAATTTTGAGTGTGGTCACCCCAGTATAAAAATAGTTCTAACTGCTATACTTAAGAACTTTATAACAATTAAATGAATTTTAAGAGTATCACTTGAGGACTGAATAATTTTTTAAAAATTTAAAGTGAACGTGATACTGTTAATTTTCAAGATACGGGAATTCTGGAGGAAATTTCATGATCATTTTAATGTAGCTTCAAGTTATTCCTATCTTCAAATATGGCAGTAAAAAAACTATGCTAAAATACCTATGCAAAGTTACTCTAGCAATTATGTAGCCCCCCAAATTCAAATAGAAGATAATTATTTTCTAAAGAATAGTCTTTTATACAAAAAGCAATTCCAAACCTGTCTAAAAATTACCTTTGTTGTGAAAATAGTACTTGAATTTTATTCCAAAATGTAAATAACTCAAGTTTGTTCTTGACTTGCTAGTCTGGAAATTCTTTTAGATTAAACACAATGTTTTAAAAGTCTAGTTGACAATATTTCTTTCATTTTGACCATTGATACAGATATATCTGACTTCTGTTTTCTATCCTGCAGAATTAAATCATTTCACTCAATTAATTCAACTGGACATCAACAGTAAGGTGATTACAGTCAGCAAGAACTGACCCAAAAGTTGGATTATCTCAAAAACTGGAAAAATTATTAGTATGCCCTTTTTATGGAGCTGTAATTAATCTAGAAATCTTTTTCTTAGTTTTAAGTGTAGCATCAACTCTAGGATATTTCTCCAACTCCCACTATTAGGTACAGTCTGAGTGCCTTGAGGGCAGCTAGTCCTATTGTTAATATGTCCCCACTAAGTGTGTTCCCTGCTAAATATCACCCTGGCTTAATAAGCTTTTCAGCAAAAAGTATTCACAAAGATGGCACACCAGTAAAAATAATTTTGAAAAAGTACCCTCCTAAGTCTGGGAACACCTCCTCACAAATACAAAATAGTCTGTGGAAAAGGTAGACACAAGTATAAAGTACAAATTAGTGAACTCCACCTGTAGTAAAACTCCTGGTTACTTCAAGCTGTATTATCCATTTATAAAGTCCTCAAGAAGTTTCCCATAGGTGTGCATTATCTGCAAGGCTTTCAGGGTCAGGGACTTTGTAGAGTTAATAGCAGGTATTTCTCTCCACCATAAGGGTCACATTCCCTGAAGCTGCTGTTCCTTAGATGATTGTCCTGGCTGGATGCATTATTTCCTATTGGTCCAGATTCTGACATCCTGCTGGATGAGCTTGCTGCTACTGGTTCAATTTCTCCAAAAACATGGTCAATAGGGAGGAGAAAATGTACCTTTTATTATCCCCTTCCAAGATAATTCCTTATCAGAGATACAATTCCAAATCTTGAACTGGAATCTCTTGAAGTGGAACTTTTCTAGCACTCAACTGTTTTACCACTGACAGGCTTTAAACTGGATTGCTATTTTCATATATAGCCCCAAAACCAATTATGATGTTTTTCCCTGTGCCATCTGCCTTTTATCCAACTGCCAAAATCCTATAATCTTCCCAAATTGATCAACAATTTATTCACACAGAGTTTCCACACTTGTTTGACTGAATAGTATTAAGATATCTGGGCTTTCTATGATTACATTAACTGGAGTAAGGGCTGAACCCCATCATTAAGTAAATATTAGAGAAAAGTTACTAAACTCTTCCTACTCTGATCTACTGATGTGACAACCATGGAGATCAACTTCAAAACAATTGTATATATCCCAAGGTACATAAAGCAATAAACATTCTATAGCCGGAAGAAAAGATAAACCAGTAAAGAGGTGGATGTAATATATTAAGCAGTGGATGAACAAAGGAAAAATATAAATGCTATGGAGTATTATTGTTCTGTAATGAATTACAAATATGTAGAATTCAGATACATGAAATGACTTCTGAAAAATGATTCATAGTTTTTTTAAAGCAGATTCAACAAAACAAGATACATGATTATGAGAAAGTGAATAAAATATATATGAAAGGGCAGTAGAGCTCATATTTTAAAAAAGCCAAAGTTGGTTCCAGAGTAATGAAGTAGGAAAACACTTCAGTTTTTGCATAGGGTTAGAATGTGCAGGTGTACAATGTAACACGCGTTCTTGTTCACTGAAGATCTATCACTTCTATAAATCTTTTTCTACATTACAAGGAAAAATATTAAGTTACTAGGAAATGATTATACTATAAAAACAAAATTTATTAAATATTTGAAGTTGTTCAATTATGATTACGCTCATAAAATTAATATTGTTAATGCAGAATTAAAGCTGCGTTATCGCTAAAAAGGTCATCACTAAAAATTTGATCACCTAGAAGTACCTCTCCAATAATATATGATTCATCAAACTTTCAGTTCTTGTAACAAGATATCACCTGATTTGTAGGGTAATCTGTCAAATTCAAAGGTTATCTGTTACATTTGAGGCAGTTCTACGCATGCAATAAAACACTGAACCTTGTCCATACAGATTTTGGTTAAGAGTGTTTCTCTTGGCAACCTAAATGTTCTTCCTTCTCTTTCTTAAGGGGAAATACATCTATGTTTTTAAAAGTTTCTCTATATTCCCAAAGGAGAACAGGGGGAAAGTAAGATTTGAATAAAATATTAGAGATTATTAGATATAAAAGGTGAAATCTAGGCAATACATGATGGGTAGTATTTCTTGCCTATTTGAGTCTTCTTTGCTAGGTTTTTTTTTTTCTTTATGTGGGGAAAACACTGAGGAGTATGAAAATAATGGCAGCTTTGTGTGAATGTTGATTCCAAAGGATGAAGGTGAGGGGGTAGGAAAATTCTATAAAGAGTCTGATAAGAATTTCTGAATTAAATAAAAATACAGTTGATACTTGGTCACTTTAGTACAAAAGGAATAAGGGAGATAGTAAGAGATGACAAACATTTTGAAAAATGCAGATTTAGCAAAAATGAATGGGAAAAGTCAAATTCTATATGATACAAAAGTCACATGCCTGTACATCATGAATATTCTCTTTGAGAAAATAATCATGGTATTCTGGTCATGATTAATACTGATTAACACAAAAAATTAATCTGATTTTAAGTGATGAGATCTACTGCCTCCAGTAGGCTCACTGCATACAGTAAATTGTTCTCAAGGTTAGTGTTAACTACTACACTTTGGGTTTTCAGGTTAATCTTGAGAAGCTGAGTTTTTCATACCTTTCTCACAAGAGATTGCTTCTGTGGTTCCTCTTAATCACCAGTAGACTTTATTAGCTTTAAAAAAAAAAACAAAGTAATTTCTAAGACAGTATTTTAAGAATAGTCAAAAACAAGTATTTCCCTGCAGAGCTTGGGGTACATTTCCCCACAAATACAAGACAACTGGAAGAATGGACTTATGTGAAAAGTACAATTAGTAATGAGGAACATGTGTAGGATACCTGTGAATCATTCTCAACTCCTGTCACTATATAGTCTGGAAGGATTTTCTTGAATTGCGGCATTAAAGTGTGCCTTTGCTATCTTTAAAGGTTTTATTCAAAGTTGATCTCATTTGAATTCTTAAGAACTAGCACCTAGGGCCATTAAAAGAAAACAAACAAACCATTTTTGAAACAATGTAAAATCCCAGTCAAACTGACTGAGCTAGGCTAAATTTGTTTTCATTTCTTTGAAAACACTGGGAGATAATAAATGATAAAAGAATGGGTTTAAGGGTTTATTATTTGCTTCTTTTTTTTTAAATTGCTGAGGAAAATAAATGTTACAAGAGATCTACATAAATATTCAACTAAGTATTTCAGAGAAAGCTGAAATGAATGTATCCTTTGTAATTGGATTATCTTGAGCGGAATCAAAAATTTTTCTCACTTGATGTTGAATTCCCTGAGTAGGCTATTTAAGAGTATTTAAAATCTAATTCAGGACCTACTGGATTATTATGGAAATATACTTGAAAATCATTTGAATTTATTTGAAAAATTGCTTAATTGATGAATCCAAAAACTTTAGTCCTTACATTAATTTGTACTTCTCTCTGGGCTTTTCTTTGTATGATAATTGGGTAAAAGGTTCAAAAAAATGCAAAGAATCTACCAAATGGATGATTCTTTAAAAAGAGTGGGAGAACATTTTTCCCCTGTGTATGGTGTGCATTGAGAGAGATTATGAAAAGCTAACAGAATGATGAAACAAACAAAAGATTAGGCTTGAATTCATGAAGATCTGAGTTC
>JAQQSW010010172.1:0-13059 GCA_028646575.1 Pseudocheirus occidentalis | reverse complement strand
CTGTTCCAAATTGCTGGGGTTTTCCCAGCTACCAGAGCTATTAGGGGGGTGTTGCAAATCCCCCCAGCTTTGGCTTGCTGAGAGAGCACCCCAGGACCCCCACCCAAGACCACAATCCAGATCCAGGCCGCTCAACTCAAGAGCACTTGGCCCTGATCAGTCGATTCAGCCCCTCTGCAGAGTCTGCAGGTCAGGGGCTCTGAAGCAGCCCAGTGGGTGCCACTGCCAGTTAAATCAGGTCCTGCCCTTCCCCCACTGCTTCCTTGCCCTGAGGGTAGATTGGCCAAACTGCTTTTCCTCCCCCAAATGAAGTTTCAAAGTTTCACTTTCACTGACAGTATCTTATCCTGGTTTGCTTCATGTGAATATCCCCTCAGGTGCAGTAGAAATTCTCTGAAGTAGACTCATGCTGCGGCTTGGGGCTTGGCTCCTCCTGACCACCGTGGGGCCTGGCCTGGCCACGTTTAGGTTTCAGGCTGGGCTGGTCTCGGCTCCAGGCATGTTGGCCTGCTGGATGAGCCCCTCCTGCTGAGCTGCCCCTCTCCAGTCCCTGTTTTTCACACCTTGGTAGATGTAGAGTTGCCGGAGGCTGTAGATCTTCTTTCCTGCAGACTGGCTGCAGCTTGGTTCGGCTTGGCTCAGCTAGGCTCCTTCCCACCACCCCAGGCCTGGCCACGGTCCTGGCTTCAGACTGGGCAGGCCTCAGCTCCCAGCCTGCTGCAATGAGCCCTTGCTCCCAAGCTGCTTTCAGCAAAAGATGTGTTTTCTGTATTTTTGTGAGTCTGAGAGTTCTAGACTCTCTAAAATATGACTGGGGTCATATTTTATTTGTGTTTAGGGTTGTTATTTGGGAGCTGTGGAACCTTGCTGCTTCTACACCGCCATCTTGGCTTCCCCAACTTAGACTTGTTGATATGATTCATAGATAAATAAAATGATCATAAAAGTGGAAGTCTTATGAAACTAATGTAGAAAAATGAAGCCTATCATAGTACTCCTTGCTTAGAGTGCCAGGAACAAAACTTTATTAAGGTTGGCTAAAAAATAAGCATGTGTAGGTTGAGAAAAGGTTTCAATAGTCAAACAAAGGTTTTAATTCATCAAGATGAATTAATTTAGTGCTTTCAATGTTCTTGTCACTCTGCAGAATACTGGGCATACAAATATAATGGGAGATGATCAATGAAAGCTCTACAAAACATACACAAAATGATCTTTCTTCTAACTCAGAAGAGATCAGGCAGTCTGTTTCTGGAAATTATCATGATTTGTAATGTAGGGCTCTTTGCCCTAGGTCAGATCATACATAGGTATTCTGTAATTGGCATTGTAATGACTTTCTGAATAGCATTCTAGTAACCTAACCACATGCCTCTAGTCAAATTATTTGTGTTCATATTCCACTTTTGAAATTCACTGCCTTTAGAACTTATGCAACCCTGGGCAAGTTAATGAAGCTCTCTCAACCTCAGCTTTCTCATTTGTAAAATGAGAAGGATCAACTAAATGACCTCTAAAGTCTCTTATAGCCCTGGATCTATGTTGATTTAATGTACTGTTTTCCCAGATTCACACTTGGGAATCATTGTCAACAAGTCATTTAAGAAGTGCTTACTATGTACCAGGCCTTCAACTCCAATCATTTGGCAAATCCTATTGATGTGATCTCTGTAACATATCTTAAACCTGCCATGCAATCTCTATTCAAAATACACATCTATCCTAATTCAGACATAAATCACTTCTCACCTAGACAAATAAAATGCTCAACTAATTGCTGTCCCTGCTTGTTGCTCCTCTCTTTTTCAAGTGTACAGTACACATTGGCCAAATTGATATTTGCTATTTCTAAAGAAAAAGCTTGTCCACATTCCTCCCCATCTAAAGATACTTCAGAGACATTCTATTGCTTTAAAAACCGTGTGTGTGTGTGTGTGTGTGTGTGTGTGTGTGTATGTGGGTGTGTGGGTGTGTGGGTGTGGTTATTTACAGTTATTTACACTGTTGCTCCAACTTATCTTTCTAGAATAATTACTGGACAACTCCATGCTTTCCATATACAACATTCTACCTCACATTTCTGGGTCTTTGTACAAGCAGTTCCCCAGTAACAGGAAAAAATATATAACTGGCACAGATAGGAATAGGTAATAAATTACTCAGGTAAGGTTTGTGGGTCCCACATTCTATATCTACTTACTATCAAACACAGGTCAAAGAATAGCAGGCAACTTAAATTTTTCAACTTGTGGTAGAAGAATGAGATTCCACTCACTAGTTGACAGACACATATCAAATTATTGACTCTTTTTATCCGAACCAATAACTCTCTTCCCATAGCAATTACTACTAATTAGAAAAAGTTATGCAATGTTCCCTATAAACATACATGTCAACTCGAGCCAGTGGAGAGTGGGATGGCAAGCAGCTTCATTTTCATCCTAAGGAAGACAGAAACCCATGTTCCAAAAAATAAAGATTGACAAATGTATACAATTTTATTAGAGTCACTATAGATATTTCCATATAGATGTTATTCTTGTTCATAAGGATCCCATCCCTTCAGTGACATGCTAAAATCCTGCTCTAACTGGCTTTCATGAGCCAATTGTCAGTTTTTGAGTATGAGTATTTATACATTGAATCTACAAATCAAGGCCTGATTTGTAGGATTTTTAAATTTAAGAAAGTAATGGAGAAAATTATAATAAAACAGATTAAATTTAAAATAGTTATGTGAATGCTTTTTCCCCTCCTTTTTGAGATTCAACTGTTAAGTGCATATGTGTGTATTATATATAATGTATGTATACATGCATCTCTAAAAAGGACAACAAAATCCTTCTTACTTACACATACCACATCATGTTTATATGAAAATAAACATGAGTACCATTTTCCCACATAATTGAGGGACCAAATACTAAAAGAGCAGAAATAGCAGGAGCAAACTGAGCTCTGTGGTGAATTGACCATGCTCAGTCATTAAGATCAGAGGATCTTAGATTTACAGTAAAACCAAAATGGAATGCAGAGACCAAGTAGTCATATGAGATTTCATAGTTTTGTAGCTAGAAGCATGTTTAAGATCTTCCAGACCAGCTTTTATATCTTAACAATGTGGTCATTTAGTCCTAGAGAGGTTTAAAAAGAATTCCCTAAGACCCCATAAGAAGTAGCAAAAACAGATTTCTAACCCAGTACTCTTTCTGCTATGTCATTCTTAATCTAGAGAGGAAAAAATACGTTAATAATATTGTAGGTCTAGGAAGTATTTAATTGTAAAACCATAAAAGCAAATTATTCTTCAGGATTGGCCCCAAATTTGGGTTTGTTACTAATCAAATTAGAGTTGGAATGTATTTAGATAGTCAAAAAAATAAGTTGATAATCAGAAAAATAAGGTATTTGCTCCTCAGCAGGTCTGTCAGTTCAAATTGACTAATCACTAAGTAGCCATTGAGCTACAAAGAGTTACAGAGAGAGAACTAGAAATGGAGGGTACCTCTGAGCAAAACTTGGGGAAAGTCCTGCCATATATCAGAAGTAAACATATGGTTTGGGTCATTGTGATATTGAGTTACTCCTGAGTTAAAAGGGTGGGGGGGGAAACAGAAGCAAATATTATATCTACTTGCTCTACTACTGCACTTTTCCTTTAAAAAAACAAACCAAAAACCAAAAAACACTTGCTGCCAAGCAAAGGTGGAGGAAATTTTGCTGTGATTCTGACTGGTTCACTACAACTTCATGTTACTCAACCTCAACTGGGCTCTTATGCAATCCTTCTATACCTGCCCTATAAACTTATGACCCACTTTCCATAACAGCTCTTCCAAAACTTTTTATTCTTCCTTAAACATCCAATGGCTCCCCAGTTCCCACTCTCTCAGCTAAGAACCTAGACTCATATTTTACAGAAACAAATTGATGCCATTAGCCTAAAGATCCCTCATTCTAATTTCATATTATTCTTATGCCTTAACCATTTCCTCCTTTACTTTTGTCTCACATGATAACATGAACTTACTCCTTATCAAGAATAAGCTCTCTAGGGGTGGCTAGGTGGTGCAGTTAATAGAACACCGACCCTGAAGTCAGGAGGACAGGAGTTCAAATCCGGCCTCAGACACTTGACACAAAAACTAGCTGTGTGACTTTGGGCAAGTCACTTAACCCTAATTGCCCTCCAAAAAGCAAAAACAAAAAATAAGCTTTTTAGTGTCTCAAAAATTCCCATTTCTTCCTATCTTCTCCAACAGATTGCTATCTATGTCATCCCCTCTACCATCTATTTTCAATTTTTCCTTGTCTACAGTCTTATTCTCTACTGCCTTAAAAACATGCCAATGTTTCCTCCTTTTTGGAGGCTTTTGGGGCCTCTTTTGCCATTTGAGTTAGTCTATTTTCTAAGGTGTTATTTTCTTCAGTCAGGTTTTTTACTCTAATTCCATAATTTTATTGCATCATTCTCATTTTTCTTCCCAATTTTTCCTCCACTTCTCTTATTTGGTTTTCAAAATACTTCTTAAGCTCTTCTATGGCTTGTAAAAGTTTACACTTTTCTTGGAAAATTTTGGTGTGGGAATTCTGACTGTGTTTTCTTCCTTCCATTCCATGCTTTGATCCTTTTTGTCTCCAAAAAAGGAACCTAAAGTTGGATTACTATTCTTACTTTGCTTCCTTTCCCGGCTCATATTGCCAGTCAATTACTTGACTTTTGAGCTCACAAGAACTGTTTTCAGAGCAGAGAGCTTTGTCCCAAATTGCTGGGGGTTTTGCAGCTGGTGGAGGTATTTGGAGCCCACCATCTCTGAAGCCCCTTCCAGCTTTGGCTCACTGGTCACATACCTCAGGACCACTACCCAAGACCACAATCTCTCTCCAGGCAGATTAAGGCAAGAGCACTTAGCCTCTGAATGATCACTTGTCCCCCCTGACATCTGCAGGCTGGGAGCTCTGAAGCAGTGATGTGGAGGTGGCTGCAGAGCCACCCCTTCAGCTGCTTTCTTCCCCTGGGGGCAGATGGCCAGAGCTGCTTCTTTCCCCCAATTTAGCTGAGTTCCACTGACCTTTCACTTTGTTCTTGTTTCTTATGTGTTCATAATTCTGGAAACTGCCATAGCTGCTTGTGATCCACTCTCCCTTGAGCTCCAGCAGGGGCTTGTCCTGGCTGCCCTGGGGCTAATGGCTCAGTTTCAGGCCAGGCTTGGCTCCGAATATGGTGCAGTGAGCCCTCCCCATCCACTTGCGGGGCTGCCTTCAGTGGGAGCTTTGTTACTCTTTTCATTTTATGAGTTCTGGAGCTCTAAAATTTGTTTACAGTCATATTTTATAGGTATTTGAGGTGGTTATGGGAGGAAGTCAAGAAGTTCTGCTTCTACGCCACCATCTTGCCTCTGCCCCTTATTATGCTATCCTCACTCTCTTCTTAATCTTTTACAATCTGATATTCATTCCCCAAAAAATGTATTCTTCAAAATTGCCAATAATCTCTGAGTTGTCCAAATCAAAGGCATTTCTTCTATCCTTGTTCTTCTTGACCTCTGTGCAACTTTTGATGCTGCTAATCATCTTTTCCAACTTGATACTCTCTTCTCTCTACATTTTCATATTCATATTCATGTTACCATTCCTTTTCAGTCTCCTTTGCCCACTCTTGTTCATTTTACCCTAGTAACATCTCTTGTGTATGTCCTCTTCTCTCCACTGACACTGTCATAAGTCTAGTGCAGGTTCATATCATCTCACTCCTGGGCTACAGAAATAACCTGCTAATGGGCTATTTGCATGTCTCAAGCCTTTCTGTACGCCATTTGGCCACTAAAATGATCTTCCTAATTCCCAGGCCTGATCATGGCCTCACTCTATTCAATAAATTCAGGTTCAAATGCGAAATCTTGTGTTTTTGTTTGTCTAAAGCAGTGACTCTCAACCTTCCTATTGCCGTGACCTTTTAATACTTGTATGTGGGCGTATCCGCATGTGGGCAGACCCACCTGGAGATGGATAGAAGAGCATGTCTTGCTTCCTACGACCATATTTCTGATGGTCTTAGGTGACCTCCAAAGGGGTCATGACTCACAAGTTGAGAAACACTTGTCTAAAGTCTTTAATACCACATCTTGCTTCTACCTTTCCAGTCTTCCTTCTGCAAAATACTCTTTGATTTATTGACCTTGTTCTCTACTGTCCTACAGGTAAGACACTCTATCCCTTGGCTCCAGGCATTTTCTCTGTCTGTCCCCTATGCATGGAATGTTCCCTCCTCATCTTTACTTCCTTCCTTCCCTGGCTTCCTTCAAGTCCCAAATAAAGTCCCATATTCTATAGGAAGACTTTCTTGTACAGCCCAACCCCTCTTAACTATAAGGCCTTCCATGTATAATTTCCTATTTATCCTCATATATCACTTCTTTTTCATACATTTGTTTTCATGATATCTCTCTCATTCATTTCTCAGCTCTTCAAGGGCAGGGGCTATCTTTATCCTCATTTTGCATTTCCAATGTCAGAAACAATATCTGCCATATAGAATGTATTTTATTCTTATCTTTGTATCTCTATCACTTAACAATCAACCTACTATTTAGAGGATACTTAATAAATAGCTAATGTGTTGAGTTCTGGGAGCCAAGATGTCAGTGTAAGCAGTAAATTATTGTAACTCTCCCATATTCACCTCCAAACAACCATAAAATTGTGCTCCCAAACAAATCCTGTAACAGCAGAGTCAGCAAAAATCTAAGATGAAAAATCTTTTAGACCAATAACCTGGAAAATAGGCAGGAAAGTTGTCTCACTCAGGTAAAAGTGGAGTGCATTCCAGGAGAGGAAGTATCCCAGCAAGCACCACCTCAGAAAACCAGTGGGAGATTCTGAATGTCAGTGAGGTGAAGCAAGCAAATGTTAACACCAGGACTCCCACATGCCTTAGCCTAAACAGGGAAACCATCAGAATTCAGTTCTGAGAAGCACCACATATTTAGTGCAGACCTGGGCAAACAGGCATTCTTCAGCATGACAAAAAAGTAGGCTAGACATCCTATGTTTCAGTGTACCCAGGGACAAACAGACATCCCCCAGTGTTCATATTACCAGGTACTTCAGTGTAACCCCAGGGAAATATAGAAAAAACCCTACCAGGCCATAGAGACATAAAAGAAAAAAATGGGAAAAAGAAATGAGAGTGATGCAAGAGACTTCGGGAAAAAGAGTCAACCACTTGGAAAACTGCTTAAAAAGTAGAATTGGACAAATGGAAAGCAAAATACAAAATATCCACTGAAGAAAACAAATCCATAAACAGTACAATTGGTCAAATAAAAGAGAAAGTACAAAAGCTAATTGAAGAAAACAATACTTTAAAAGTTGAAATTGGGCTAGTGGAAGCTACAAACTCTATGAGATAACAAGAATCAAACAAATTCAGAAGAGCAAAAAATATATATATTAGAAAATGTAAAATATTTCATGGGAAAAACAGCTGACCAAAAATAGATCAAGGAGAAACCATTTCAGAATCATTGGACTGCCTCAATGCTGAAATCAAAAGGAGGACATGGCCAATATCTTTCAAGAAACTATCAAGGAGAAATGCTCTAATATCCTAGAAGCAGAGGGCAAAAGTCATTGAGAAAAATTCATTTATCACCTCAGGAAAGAGATCCAAAACTAAAAACTCCAAATGACATCATAGCCAAATTTCAGAACTATCAATTCAAGGGAAAAATACTACAAGAGGTCAGAAGGAAACAATTCAAATATCTGGGAGTCAAATGAGGAATTCGCAGGACTTGGCAGTCGAAATATTAAAGGATCAGAGGTCATGAATTGACATTCAGGGAGGCAAAGGAGCAAGGACTACAACTAAGAATCACTTATCCAGAAAAATTAATCATAATATATCAAGAGAAAAATGGTTATTCAATAATATAGAAGGATTTCAAGCCTTCCTAAAGAGAAGACCAGAACTAAACCAACAATTTGTTCTCTAATATCAAGACCCAAAATAATATAAACAGGTAAAAAACGGAAAAAAAAAAATCTTAAGAAATTCAGTGGAGCTAAACTATTTTACATCTCTACATGAGAAGGTGGTACTTGTAATTCTTGAAATTGTACCACTAATAGTACAGCTAAAAGGAATATAGATAGAAGGTAGGGGTATAAGGTGAATTTGACGGAATGACAAAATTTAATGTATTAGAAAGAGGAGTAAATGAGTACATAAGGAAGGGAAAGTCAGAATGGGGTTAATTATTTCACATGAAGAGGCACCATAGACTTATTACCATGAAGGGGAAGATAGAATGGTATTTAATGAGCATTGCTTGAACCTTACTTTCTTCAGTATTGACTTGAAGAGGGAATCATACACACAATCAGTTGTAAATAGAGATCTATCTTGCCTGACAAGGAAGTAGGAAGGGAGATCATATAACAAGGGATCAGGGAATGATAGAAGGTAGGACTGATCAAGTGAGACAGTAGACAGAAGTATAACACTAGTGAGGAGGGAAAGGGTAAAAGGAGATAGAGGAAAGACAAGAGGAAGAATAGGATGAAGGGAAATACACAGGTAGCAATTATAATTGTAATGTGAAAGGGATAAACTCTACCATGGAAGTGGATCAAAAACCAGAATCCTATATTATGAAACGTAGAAGAAAAACATGTAAAACAGAGACATACAAAGAGTACGTAAATAAAAAGCTGGAGCAGAATCTACTATACTTAAACTGAAGGAAAAAAAGCAGAAGTAGCAATCTTGATCTCCGACAAAAACAGAACTAATTAAAAGAGATAAGGAAGGAAACAACATCTTGCTAAAAGGTATTAGACCATGAAGCACTATCTATATCTATTTATCTATCTATACACATATATGTAAATAGATAGAAAGATATAAATAGAGATATGCACCAAGTGGAATAGCATCCAAATTACTAAAAAAGAAGTTAAGTGAGTTATAGGAAGAAATAGACAGCAAGATTATACTAGTGGGGGACCTCAACTGTACTCTCTCAGAATTTGATAAATCCAACCAAAAAAAATTAAGAAAGGAACTAAGGAAGTAAATAGAATATTAGAAAAAGTGGATATGTCATACCTTTGACAGGATTTAGACATAGTGACACTATAAGCAAATTAGAAGAGCAAAGGACTCTACCTGTCAGATCTATGGAAAGGAAAATAATTTGTGGTCAAATGAGATTGAAAGCATTATAAAATGTAGAATACAGAACTCGGAATATATCAAATCAAAGAGCTTTTGTACAAACAAAGCCAATACAATAAGTGTTAGAAGGAGAGTAGAAAGATGGGAAACAATCTTTACAAGTACTTCTGATAAGGGCCCCATTAAAATATAAGAATACAAGTCATTCCCCAATTGATAAATGGTCAAAGAATATGAATAGGCAGTTTTAAGATGAAGAAATCAAAGCTCTCTATAGGCATATGAGAAAGGGTTCTAAATTACTTTTTATTAGAGAAAAGTAAATTAAAACAACTCTGAGACACCACCACACATCTAATAAGATTGGCTAATATGACAGAAAAGGAAAATGATAAATACTAGAGGAGATGTGGAAAAATTGGGACACTAACACACTGTTGGTAGAGTGCAAACTGATCTAAACATTCTGGAGATCAGTTTGGAACTATATCCAAAGGGAAAATAATTTTTGCATACCCTTTGATCCAACAATATCACTACTAGGTCTGTATCCCAAAGAGATCACAAAAAAGAGGAAAAGACCTATGTACAAAAATATTTACAGCAGTCATTTTGGTGGTAGCAAAATCTTGGAAATTGAGGGGATGCCCATCAATTGGATAATGGCTGAAAAAGGTGTAGTATATGAATATAAGAGAATACTATTATGCAATAAGAAATGATAAAAAGGCACATTTCTGAAAAACCTTGAAACACTTGGATGAACTGATGCAAAGTGAAATGAACAGAACCAGGAAAACATCATACTCACTACCAGCAACACTGTGTGATGATCACCTATGAATAACCCAGCTATTCTCAGTAACACAATGAGTCAATACAAGTACAAAAGACTGATGAAGGAAAATCATATCTATGTCCAGATAAAGAACTGATGGACTCTGAATGATGATCAAAACACTTTTTAACTTACTTTATTCTTTCTCTTTTTTCCCTTTGGATCTGTTTCTTCTCTCACAACTGTGAGTAATACAGAAATATTTTTACTTGATAGCACATGTATAACTGTATAAAATTGCTCACCATTTTTGAAAAAGTGGAGGGGAGGAGAGGGTGGGAGGGAGAAACATTTGGAAATCACTATCATCTAAAAATGAATGCTAAAATTTTTCTTTACACGTAACTGGGGGAAATGAATTACTATTAAAATACTTGGTATGTTGAATTTAAAAGAAATAGTCAATGAATATAAAATATTTATAAAAGAAGCAAAATTGTAGTACATATTAAATATGTATCTCACCTGATTCTTGGGAAATATTGTTAGAGTTCAAAAGTCAGGTTTTCTGCATGATAGATAACCAGTGTCATGCCAAGAACTCCATCTTAAAGTGGTTCTTCCCAACTATTTGGCATTCATGTGTCACACAATAATTATCCTATTAATCTAAATTAAACCCTTATCTCAGACATTTCATATAAAGTGTGAACATAACAATTACCAAGGGAGAAAAGAAGATAATTCCAGGAAACACATACTGTCATGAAATCAGCTATTGTATTTCTGGCAGCAAAGAAGAAATATGCTTTTAATTTCATATATATACTTACAGGAGAACTAAAAAAGCTTTTATCTTTATAAGAAATGAAATAAATCATGTTTTAAATATTCTTTAAAGATATCAAACTAATCTATAGGTTTTCATTTTAAATGACAACTATACAAAATTCTTCCCTTTGAGTATAACATGCTATATTACAAAAAGGAATAACCCTTTGAATGAGATAAGAGAAGGACCAGTTTCTGAGGTCCTTACCTCTTTATGAGTTGATCCTATCATCTATATCCTTAAGGAAGAAGTATATTAAGGCACAAGGACCCATTTAGTCATCAGAAGATAACCATTAGTTTCCTGGTGAAGTAGGTCAGACTTATACAATTCCAGTTACCAGCATCGCTTACTTAGGGGTAAGGTGATTCTTTGACTCTCAGTCCAAAGAGAAAAAAGAAAATATTATACATATGCATACATATACACACATACATACCTAACAGATGTGTACTTGCATATATACATACATATACACATGCATGCATATAAATTTATGTATAATCCTTCTTCTGCCTTACAGCCCAGTAGAAAAAAGAACTAAGAAAAATGGGTAAAAGTTGTAATAAGGTAAATTTAGACTTGAAATAAAGCTACAACAACTTCACTTGTTAATAAGTAGATATAAGAGAATGAATAATTTCACTTTGGTGAGAGTGGGTTCCCCTTCTTTGGAGGTCATCAAGCAAAAGTCAGCTTGTTGGATATATTGTGTCACTTGTTGGGTATGTTATAAGGAGGCATGATTGGATTAAATGTCAGAGCCTTGCATTATCTGGCAAATGGGGATAAATAGCTAGAAATGCTCAATGGGGCATAATGGAAAACTCACTAGACTTGAGTTGAAGGGACCTAGGATCAAGTCATGGCTCTGAGACTTGTTGGCTATATGAGACCATCAGCAAATAATTTCATATATCTGTGACTCAATTTCCTCAAAAATAAAATAGGAATGATAATAATTATACTAATTACCTCCCCCTGTTTAAGCAAATCATTCTATGGATTAAAAATCACTATGTAAGTGTGAGCTAATGATTTTCCCAGGGGGCAAAATACAGAGTGGGAGCCAGCGATGCAGACCAAATGATCCTTTAAACTGGGTTATCTAGGAGGGACAATAGAAAGGCATTACAATAGTGTGCTCTCTCATTGTCTCCAGTGGGTACCTTATTGTACATTGGGGAAAAAGAAAGGGAGAAATCTGGCTGATCATTGCTTTTTAAAGATCCTGGATTCATTATTTCTAAAGCCAATTTAAGGTTTCTCCTCACTAATTCCCTGGCTCTATAAGAACTGCAGGGTAAATTCCTAATGGCTCCTAGGTTGTTTTTCATCTAGTATAAAACGCTTAGGATAATTACCAGTCCAAATTAGTCCTGTTTCTATTTTCCCTTTAAAATGGTTTATGTACACGTATACACACTCACACACCATAATAATTTTTTGTCTATATTCTAATTATCACTGTTGGACTCAAACTGATAATATTTTTCTCACATTTTTTCAGATCTTCCTTCTTGCTCTAATAGTGGCTGTACTAACCATCTCCGTATCCATCACTGCTGGGTTTGTGACCCACCTGCACATGTGAAACCCTTACTAAGAAGATGATAATTTCCTAGCTTTTATTTTTATAATATAGACATTCCTGTCTTATTTTCCTTTAAAAGTTCAAGAAAGATCAATGAGTTTGTTCTCCATAGCACCAGTTGCAATCTATGTAATACTCGATATCTGCTCCTTCAGAAATTTCCCAGACCACTTACTTCATCACTAGAACCAAAGATCTCAGAACAAAGTTAGGGGCTCTGGGAGAAAATAGGTTTAGTTCAAACCCAAACCAGGCATTTTTGCACCCTTGGCAAATAGGAGGAAGTTCATGATTAGTTGTGTGGGGTAAAGATATAAAGGAAAACAAATATGCTAGGATTTCAACAAGAGGCTACTTACTGTTGAGACACCACTTGTCAGGTAGTAGAATCAGGAGGAAGAGTTCACCTCAAATGAAAGTTGTCAACTTTCTTTTTTTTTGCTAATAATTCTTGGTAATTAGAAGTTTAATTCTGTTAATTCTATACTACTGAAGAACCATGGTTATATTCTGTACCCTCTCAATTTAGTTCCTTGGAGCAAAGCCTGGTCACCTCACTCTAATTATAAGTATGGTTAAGCTGGGCAACAACCACCACAAAGACAAGCAAAGTGAAATCAAGTGCTAGTTGAGAACTTCTTTAAATGCAATGAATGTTAACAGCTGAGATGGTG
>JAQQSW010010170.1:0-13060 GCA_028646575.1 Pseudocheirus occidentalis | reverse complement strand
GAATCGAAAGAATCTAGAATTTAAAGCTCTGCAACACCTGCAACTAGGAATTAAGATATGCAGGGGCTGGGGTAGGGAGACTCTCCTTGCCCTACCAGAAAGTAAGAGAGCAGATCAAGGGAGGGGCTTTACAGTGGGATCACTGTTTTGGGGTTGGGATAGGGGAAAGAAGGGGACAAAATTTGGTATTCAAAAATCTCATGAAAATGAATGATGTAAACAAAAAAAGAAATAGAAAAATTAATAAAAAAGTGATAGTAGAGGATAGAAGGCCTGGCATGCTATGGTCTATGGGGTCACAAACTGTTGTACATGACTAAATGGTTGAACAACAATGGTGTCTTAGTTTACAATCTTTGTAATATATTTATTCAGTCTCCTTAAAAATATATTAATTATTGGTAGTTCATTGAACAGGTTACCAATGTTGACTTAGCTTCCAATGAACCTTGAATGATTTAGTGTATAAGTTTGAAATAAATTGTTGTAAAAGAACCTTTAAGGTAATCTTGTTCTACCCATCAAATACTTTTTCATCATATACAAATAGCAAGTTCAATGGAGTCTCATATTTTCTATATCTTTATATCTTCATATTTACTATATGTACGTTGAGATATAGTTAAGAGGTCCACTTTTGAATGTTGCTTGCAAAAGTTTGCTTATTTACTAATAACACTCTAAGATGCCTCCTATTTCTGTATAGATTTTAGGATTGCACATTTAGAGTTGCAGTTTTATAGGTCTTCTAGTAAAATGTCTTCTTTCACAGATGAAGAAACTAAAGCTCAAAAATTGTTTTTTTCATCAAGGTCACACAAAAGACTTATGGAAGAGAGAAGAGTTAAACACAGATTTGAAATTCAGCATGTGAACATCATTTGGGTTATATAAGAAATTGATTTTTATTTACTTTCCCCATAGGCTTTGAGTTTAATTTGAGATCTAAAGATCTTCCCAGTTTCCATGGTTAATTCCAAATAAATACTTAAGAATCAGTGTTTTCTACTCATATGTGAAATGAAATGACCTTTACTAAGGAGATATCCATAGCTTTTTTAGGATGGAATATCCTAAAGATTTTTTATGGTTGAAAGAATAGGTAGTTACTTGTGCTCTTTTAGTCACTTTTTTGGTTATTAATAAAATATTTTTCTTTTTTTCCCCCCAGTCAGCTAGGTGGTACAGTGACTAGAGTGGTGAGACTGGAGTCAGAACTATCTGAGATTACATTAACCTTGAGATGTTTACTAGTTGTATGATCCTAGGAAAGCTACTTGGTCTCAGTTTCCTCATCTGTGAAAGGAGAACTAACTCCCAGGGTTATTGTGAGAATCAAATGACAGAATTGTGAAGCATTTAACACAGTCCCTGGCACATTGTAGGCTCTATATAGATATTAGTTCTCACTATTCTCCCATGCCTTTGAAATCCTCTCCCATACCCACACACACACATCCTTCAGATATTTTGTATTTCAGACACTAAATTCCCATTGCATCACTTCCAGAACATTTCTTCTCTCTATACACTTGATCTAATATATCTTTGTTCTGCTTAAAATTATTTCTACTTTTTATATAACTATTCCTGGCACCATGATATTAGGCTTCATGTATGGTGTAGAGGGCCAGTACTGAGCCAGTTAGGTCATGAGTAGGGTCTGGGTCAGCATTTCCCTAGGCCCTGCTCCTCTTGAGGGCTCATCATTGCCCAGGGTGATTGGCTCACCATCTTTCCTTGATTAGCAAGGGAACAGGCCAGCACTTATCATGATTATAGAGAAGTGATCACATATGCACATAATGGAATAAAGGACTAGGAGGTAGAATACCAGATGTAATAACTTTTGCTATTAGTATATAAACCCTTACCCTCAGATAAATAAACATACTGCCTAGAAAGCTTTTCACCTGGCTCATGTCTCATCATTCCCACACTTTCACATTCAGCCCATGCTCCTGTGGTGTGGGTATCAGTACGGTGGCTTTGCTGCAATTAATAAAGAAGTAATTTTTTTCAAATATTTTCCAATCCTCTTCTATTTGTAGAAAAGACTGAATCAAGTATAAATGCAAGAAATCTTTGTTGGAAGTGATGTCTTCTTTTTCATACTCAAATACATTTGAGATGACTTAGGTATTGTTAGATGTCTTGCCAAGCTTTCTTTAGCCAGTGGTTCTCAACCTTCCTAATGCTTCAACCCTTTAATACAGTTCCTCATATGTTGGTGACCCCCAACCATAAAATTATTTTCATTGCTACTTCATAACTGTAATTTTTCTACTGTTATAAATCTATCTGATATGCAGGATGTATTTTCATTTTTAAAAATTGAACATAACCCACAGGTTGAGAACCATTGCTTTAGCCTGATTTTCCCTTTACTATTTCTCTTTGCTTCCTGGGGGTAATACTGTTCATAATTACTTACCATAATTGGTAAGATTTTACAAACAAGCATATGCTAACCCAGTATTGCTTTTTTCCTGTCAGCTCTCCATTTGCCAAGAAATTTAGAAGTTTTCTAACTGACCTACTTTCTGGGCTCCTTTAGTCTTGTTGTGTTAGTTAAGTTACAATGATTACACTTCTATATAAAATTATTACTGTCTGTGCTGGTGACATTTCTCTTATCTACTTCCTATTTTTGACCTTCAAATACTTGTTCAAATCATTCACTGTGACCTTGTTGCAATTGTATACCATATCTTTAAAAAAAAATTTTTTTTGACCCAGAGGTTCTATTGCTAGCTGTATGTCCTAAGGAAGCCAAAGATAAAAAGAAGGGCATATAAATTAAAATTATTTAAAACAATGCTTTTTGAGGTAGCAGAGACATAAAATAACCTATATGCACATTTTCTCACATTAGCCACATGAAAAAAGCAAGAAAAATAAAGTGAAAGAAAATATACTTCAATCTTTATTCAGAATCATCAATTCTTTCTCTGAAGGTTAATAGCACTTTTCATCAAAGTACTAAATCTTTCAAAATTAATTGTCATCACAATATTGCTGTTATTGTGTAATCTCTTCTAGTTCTGCTCACTTCGCCTTGCATCAGCTTAAACAAGGCTTCCCAGGTTGTTCTGAAATCATCCCCTTCATCATTTCTTGTAGTAAAACAGTATTCCATTACAATCATTTACCACAAATTGCTTAGCTATTACCTAATTGATGGGTATCCCCTTGATTTCCAATTCTTTGTTACCACAAAAAGAGGTATTAAAAATATTTTTGTATATATAAATACTTTCCCCTTTTCTTTGATATCTTTGATATGCAGGCCTAGTGCTGGTATTGTTGGGTCAAAGAGTTTTTCTTCTAAAAACTGCCTGTTCATAACTTTTAATGATTAATCAATTAGAAAATGGCTCTCATTTTTATAAATTTGGCTCAGTTCATTTGAGAAATTAAACCTTTATCAGAGACATTTGCTGTAAGTTTTCTCCAAGTTTCCTGGTTATCTTCTAATTTTGACTACGTTGCTTTTGCTTGTGCAAAACTTTTTAAATTCAATGTAACCAAAAATTATACATTTTACTTAATATTTTTTAGCTCTACAAAATGATTATTTGGTAGGTTGGTTGGTATGGTGCTGCATTAGTTAATTAATTGAGGTAGTATTTTTCTTTTTAAATTGTATTGGCTTGGCCTACCCATCAGCAATTGACATTTCCTAAGTTGTTTAGATTTGACTTTATTTGCATGAAAAGTGTTCTGTAATTGTGTTAATGTAGTTCCTGTATGTGTCTTCATAGGCAGACTTCCAAGCATTTTATATTCTCTGCAGTTATTTTACATGGGAATTCTTATCCTATCTCTTCCTGCAGGGTTTTGTTGATAATGTATAGAAATATCAATGACTTGTGTAGGTTTATCTTATATCTTGAAACTTTGCTGAAGTTGTTAAATGTTTTGACAAGCTTTTTTGTTTATTCTCAAGGATTATCTAAGTATATTATTATATCATCTATAAAAAGTAATAATTTTGTTTCCTCATTGGCTATGTTTATTGTTTTAGTTTCTTTTTTCCTATTGTTATACCTTGCATTATCTAGTATAAAACTGAATAACAATTCCCATCACAGATAAAGTTTGCTCCTGATTTCAAATTCTTATCAATTTTAGGAACAGCTCAATTTATTCTAATGCTCTCTAGTATTTTTAGTAGGAATCCATATTTTATTTTGCCAAAGTTTTTTTTCTGAATCTTTTGATATAATCATATGATTTTTGTTGTTTTTGTTGTTGAAATGATAAATTGTGCCAATGGTTTTCCTAATATTGAACTAGCTGTGATTTTCTGGTGTAAATTTCTTCTAGCCATAGTGTATGATTTTTTGCCATGTATTTTTGTAGTCTCTTTACTTAAATTTTCCCATCAATATTCATTAGGAAAATTAGTCTATAGTTTTCTTTCTCTGGTTTTGCTCTCCTGATCATAAAAAGAACCTGGTAGGATTCATTCTTTATCTATTCTTCCATATAATTTATATAATATTGAAATTAATTTTTCTTTAAATATTTAGTTGAATATGCTTGTAATTCCATTTGCATTTTTTTCATTAGGAAGCTCATTTATGGCTTGTCTAATTTCTTTCCCTATGAGAAGGTTATTTAAGAAATCCAATTTCATCTTCTGTTAATCTGGATAATTTATATTTTTAAAGTATTCATCCATTTCATTTAGATTGTCAGTTTTATTGCATATAATTGGTCATGTAACCTAGAAAAATGTATACTCTTATATTCCTATTTCATGTTTTTGAAAGATCTATCACATAATTCTCCCCCCCCCCCATTCTCTTCATCTTAAGATCTTTCCTATCTGCATTATGTTTAGATTTATTTAGATATGGGTTTGATGGGCAGGGGTAAATTGAGGTCCCTCACTTGTATAGTTTTATTGTCTATTTCCTCCTATAAGACAATTAAATTTTTTTAGGAATTTAGATGCTATGATATTTTGTGCTTTTATATTATATATTGATATTACTTAATTGTCAATGACACCTTTTAGCACAATGTAGTTTTCCTTGAATATCTCTTTTAATTAAGTCTGTTTCTAGTTTTACTTTTTCTGAGATCCTTATCATTATTCCTACCTTTTTTTTACATCAGCTGAAGCATAATAGATTGGGCTCCAACCCTTTCTTTTTAACATTGTACATATTTTTCCTGTTTCTAATCTTTTACTTATAAATAATGTATTATTAGATTCTGAATTCTAATACATTTTGCTGTCTGCTTTTGTTTTATGGGTGAGTTTATCCCATTCACATTCAGTCATAATTGATAATTGCACATTTCCCTCTATCCTGTACTCTTTTATTTATCCTTTTTTACCTTGGCCCCTCCTCAAAACTCTTTTTATTCTTCCTTTCTCTTTCTACCATTTCACTTTTTGTTAGCTCCTTGTCCTCCTGTTTTCCTGTCATATAAGATGAGTTTCTATACCCAAGTGGGTGTGTGTGCATATACATATATGTGTATATATGTAAATGTGTATGTATATATGTATATATATATGTATATATATATATGTATATATATATATGTATATGTATGTGTATCTGCACCGATATATCATGAACCAGTTTAGGTAAAAGTTACATTTAATCATAGCCTGCTACCTTCATTTCACTACTCCATTGTCAAATGTACATGTTTTATCTTCCTATAGAACAATGCAAACAGTTTAACCTTATTAAGTCTCTTATGGTTTCCCCTAATGTTTGCTTTTAAACTATTCTTTCAAGAGTGTTAAATCTTCTTTCATTCTTTTTTGTAAGAATGTCAAATTTTCTATTTAATTGATCTTTTCATTAGGAATGCTTAAAAATCCCATTTTGTTAAGATTCTATTTTTCATGGTAGGATTTTACTTAGATTTACTGAACAAGTTATTCTTAGTTGTAATCCTAGCTTCCTAGACTTCTGTAATATCATATTTCAAGCCCTCTCCTCCTTTATAATGGTTACTGCTAAATATTGTGTGATCATGACTGTGACTCTATGGTATTTGAATCATTTATTTTTGGACTGCTTATAGCATTTTCTCCTTGACCTAGAAACTTTAGAATTTGGCTATAATATTCCTGGGAGTTTTCATTTTAAGATCTCCTTCAGCATATGATTGGCTGATTCTTTCAATTTTGACTTTTCATTCTGGTTCAATGATATTTAGACAGTTTTATATTGAAATACATTGTTTAAGGTATTTCATTTTTCAATCATGGCTCTCAGATAATCCAACAGTTTTTAAATGTTCTCTCCTCAATCTATTTTTCAGATCAATTGTTTTTATGATGAAATATTTTGTGCTTTCTTCTTCTTTTTATTAATTTACTTTTGTTTTATTGTTTTTTGATGTCACATGAAGTCATTAACTTGCACTTTACCAATTCTAATTTTTAAGGAATTATTTTCTTCTGTAAGACTTTTGTACTATTTTTTTAAACTCAACTTTTAATTCTATTTTCAAATTTTCTTGCATTACTCTCATTTCTTTTCTAATTTTTTTCTTAACTTTTTAATTGTATTTTTAAAAGTCTTTTTTTCATTTTTAATCTCTTTCTTTAGTTCTACAGAGTTATGGTCACAATATCCTCCTAATCTTTCCTCTTGTCCTTACCCAGTTAGGAGCTCTGTTCTCTTCTGACCATAGGTCATAATCACTCCTTTCCACCCTGGAATTGTAACACAAAACTGGGTAATACGTAACTCTGTAATGTCTTTCTGAACAGACATTTAGTTCTCTTACTTTCCTTCGGCATTGACTATTCCTGGTGCATCCATGATTACTGCTTCCATTACTGTTGTTGTGTGACTTCCAGGTCACAATATGATAGTGCTTCTACCATGATGTGCTCCTGGCTGTCTTCAATGCCAGTGTCTACAAACTTTTTTTCTCTCCTTTTAGACTACCCTGGACTGAAAAATAATCAGTCACTATGACTTTTTAAATTTTTTTCTCACTCAGAATTTGAGTTGATGTACTTTTAAAAGAGTCATTAAGAAGATTGGGTTGGGAGAGCTCAGCAGAAATGCTCAATTCCCTTTGCCATATTTGCTCTTCCTACTACATATGCTTTTACTGAGAATAGCTAAAAATTATGATTCATGAAAGTTATGTAAAATTATTGTGCTGCAAGAAACAATAAATATGAAGAAGATAGAGAAGCAAAAGACTTATACGAATCAATCCAAACTGAACTAAGTAAAATCAAGAAAATAACATACATAATGATTATGTTGTTGCAAGTGGATAGAAATGAAAACAAATTTAAACTGAGCTCTATTTAGTTACAGTGGCCAAGCCTGGCTCTGAAGAAGAAATGTGAGAATGCCTGTCTTCCTTTTTGCACAAAATATAAGAAAATGCTTAGTGATATTTGGGGAACTGCTTTTATTTCACATCCTCCCTAATTCTTTGTAACAAAGGATGGATCTCTAGAAAGATAATCAGAAGCACTAAGAAGTATTAAGAAAGGTTTCTTGCAGAAGGCATGATTTTAGCTGCAATTTCAAGGAAGGGAAGGAAACTAGAAGATAAAGACAAGGAGGCAGAATGTTACAGGTATTGGGGACAACCAGTGAGAATACCTAAAATTGGGGGATGGAGTATCTTGTAAAGGAACAGCAAAGAGGTCACTTTCATTAGATCCCAGAACACATGAGAGGAAGTAAAGTATATGAAGACATGGAAAATAAGAGAGAAAGACTAAGTAAAGAAGGGCTTTAAAAGCAAAACAGGGAATTATGTATTTGATTCTGGAGGTGATAGCAAGCCACTGGAGTTTATTGAGTCAGGGGAGGTGTGTGTGTGTGTGTGTGTGTGAGAGAGAGAGAGAGAGAGACATGGTATGACTTGAACTTTTAACAAAATCATTTAGACTGCTAATTGGAAGTTGCATATGAGTAGAGAGTGACTTCAGGCAGACAGATCCACCAGCAGGCTATTGCAATACTTTAGCTATGAGGAAATGAGAGCCTGTTATGGGAATCTGAAGATCTTCCCTATCCCTGGGCTCTTTGATAGGATTAAGTGAATCTGAGAACCTTCTCTGATTTGAAAGTATACTCTGTGGCCTAATAGGCTGAATGTGGTCACATGGAGCCTGTGGTGGGAGGCTTGTTCTTCAGGATTGCCTACACCTTATTACTTTGTGATTGGGCAGTTGGTCAAGAGGGTTGTGACATTCTCTGATCCAGGAGAAGGCTATATATACACTGATGTAAGTTTTTGCTTTGGGGCTCACTTTGAGAAGAATTGTGTGATTTGGCCAGAGGAGACTCTGGGAAGCCATTGAACCCACTGGCTTTGAAAACCCAGATGCTGGTGCTTCCCTCTCTGGTAACTGACTAGGTATGGATGTAACGGTCAGACAGCTGGAAGCCCTGTCTGCTGATTTGTTTTTCTGTCTGTATTTTTTGTTTGTTTGTTTGTTTGCATGTAACTTCTGTTTATATTCTCTGAAGTTCAGGGTGCTGACTTTTCCCCCTGAACTAGGTAAATTATGTGTTTGATTGATTAAAGTAAGATTGTTAACCCATTTTTTAGAAAATGGGTTAGAAAAGCAGATCTAAGAACCTGTGCTAGCAGCCACCCTGAGTATGGTAGGGTGTTTGCTGCTATAGAACCTTTAATAGAAAATATTTTAGAGATGTTGGAAAGGTGAAAGTGATAAGCTTTGACAACAGATTAAATATACAGGATGAGAGATAATGAGGAATTGATAATGATACCTAGGGTGTGAGTCTGGGGGACTGGGAGGATGATAGTGTCCTCAACATATCTAAAAGGAAGTTGGAGATGAGTCTGGATGTTAGGAGAGAGGTTAGGGCTGGATAAGGCAAAATGAGAATCATCAGCCTAGAGATGACAATGAAAACCATTGATGCAGATGAAATCACCAAGTGAAATAGCATTGAGCAAAAAGAAAAGAAAACCTGCAATAAAGCCAATTAATGTGTATGATCTGACAGTAATCCAGTAAAGGCAACTGAGAAAAGAAAAGTGGATAGACAGGTAGGAGAGCCACAATAGAGGGGTGTCATAGAAACCTTTAGAACGAAGAGGCGTTAAGGAGTTAAGGGTGTTTAACACTGTCAAAGGCTACAGAGATGACACTATGAACCATCAAAGTATCAACATAAAGTGTAATTTACAAAATAGATTTTTTTCCCCAACTAAACAGGTAAAACTTTACAGAAGTAGCTTGCTGTTTACAGTGTATTTGAACAAACATTTCCATTTACTTCCCTTCCTCCCTCCCTAGCATTTTATAAAGGAACATTTTTATTCTTGCAATTTGGAAGGAATTTTTGAATCTTTTTTTTTTTTTACTAAGCCCTTGATATGCCTGTTGAATATTAAAGTAAAATATTAGGTAATGTAGACTGTACCAAAGATATAATTCCTGCCCTTTAGAATTATATTATCGACACACAAAGATAGCTAATTATATGAATTACTCATTTTACCAGGATCTTTCCTATTTAAATGCCAGTTTCATCTAACATGGAACTAAAAATATCAGTAAGTTCTAATCTTCTTATGAAGAGAAAGCAACAATAACAATAAATTAAGGGAAATCAGAATGTAATGACTAAGAGGAAAACTGTTTTCTTATGGTTGATATATAAATATCTTCTTACCCAATAGCTATAGAAGTAAGGCAAAACAATTTTGTACTGACATGACATTTATATTTCAATCTAGATGTGATAGGGAGGCAGTGGACTTTATTGTTTAGTGGGTGACAAGGTCATACTTGTTAATTAATTTTGTTAGAATAATTTGACAGATGAGTGGGAGATGGACTGAGTGGGGAGAGACTTAAGTTAGGGAGACCAACAAGAAGGGTACTGCAATAATTCAAGTGTGAGTTTGCACCAGGGTGGTGTTAGTATCAGAGGAGAGGGTGGGGGTATATGTGAGTGGTACAAAGGTAAAATTGATTGAACTTGGCAACAGATTAGTTCTAGGGGTTAAGAGAGAGAAGTCAAGGATGATACTTAGGCTTTAAACCTAGATATTACTGTCTTTACTTGGAGAGGGAAAGCTGAATAATTTGTTTCTTACCATGGTAGAAGATCACATTTTTCCCCAACCATTTTTATTAGGCTGTCTTAGTCACGTAAAGGACATTACTAAGGATATTCTGAACAGAAAATGTGGCAGGTTACTTATGTAGTGAAAATGATTGACAGCGTATGGTGAACAAGATTTTTAAAAAAGGCCACTTCTCCAATTCATTGGGGAATGAATGGGAAAACTTGAACAGAATAAGAAAAGGTGTTTCAGTGCAAATGGGTTGTGACCTGCATGAATGGAGTGAATATCATTATCTATTTAAATTCCAATGTACCACCTTAACTTGTCTGAAATTTAGACTCATTGATAGGTTAGGGGAACACAAATGTGTTATCATAATTATTAATAATAGCATTAATAATGACAATGACTTTGTCTCATATAACACTAAAAAAATGGAGGTCATTCTCCTTGAGCACCTTTTACTTCATAATTTCACCAGTTCAAATCATTTCTGCATGACATTTCATCTCCAGCCTCCATGCGAGTCTGCCTCACATGCAAGGAATGCTCTCCCTACTCATCTCTGACTTTTGGAACACAGGGATCCTTTCAGCATTTAATTTAATTTCCACTTCCTTTAAGAAGAGGTCCTTACTGATTCCTCTGTCAGCCTTTGCTCCTACCCCCATATAATTTGACTTTGTTATATACTTCCATGTATATTCCTATGAACATCTACTTCTTCAACATAAGCTTCTTGAAATCAGAGGTACTCCCCCTGGATATGTGTGTGTCTCTGAATACCTAGCAGCACAAGTGGCACCATTAATTGACAGACTGTCACCATGAAAATGAACAATGATCGGCAAGTTTAGGAGAAATCAGTATGGGCAAACAGCAAGAGAAACCAGATTTTACAAAATAGATGTTATTTATGTCATCTTTTGTGACTCCTTTATCTATTCATTTTCTATGGCAATTTGTTTTCATGAAATAGCTCAATATATTTTCTATAGGCAAATGAATCATAAATAGCATGTGATCTTAGTTGTAGGGACCAATGTTCTCTTAAATGTCAAATTTTATGGTTGCTTCTCAGTCCTAATCCTTCTTGATATATCATCTGCATTTGACACTTTGTGAAACTCTCATTTTGTATCCCTCCTTTCCTTCCTTCCTTCCTTCCTTCCTTCCTTCCTTCCTTCCTTCCTTCCTTCCTTCCTTCCTTCTTTCCTTCTTTTCTTCGTTCCTTCCTTTTTTCCTCTCCCCTTTTCTCTCTCTCTTTCTTTGACATTGATTTCTCCTGTTCCACTGCTTCCTCTGTTTCCTTTGCTAACTTTGTTATCTATCTCATTCTTCCTGATTGTGGATGTTCCTCAAGGTTCTGTCCTGAGACCTTTTCTTTTCCATTGACCTTAGATAATGGTTCCTGAATTTGTGGTGTTCCGTGATTCATAGCTCTATAATATAAAGGGCAGAGTTATGGTGATGTTCCCTCAGTCATCCTTGGGGAAGGGTTTGGAGCCTTTGAAAACATTGTACAGCTTCCCTAAATGCAATCTTGTCTGATCTCTTCCTCCTATTCAGTATTATGCCTTCTTCTCTCATATTATCTTCCATCTCCCTCTATATATCTTCCATATACCTGATTATTTACATGATCTCTTACCCAGGGGAATGTGAATGCCTTGGTATCTGCAGCTGTTTTTGCTTTTCTTTGCAAATCCCTTGCTTACTGCATAGCAAGATTGTTGATCGACTATCCTTTATGCAATGCTATATATATACAAATAAATATATGTGTGTGCACGTATATATACACACATATCCATACAGATGTATACATACACTATACATATATACATATATAATTATATATACACTATACATATATAATTATATATATATATATATACATATACATAAATTCTGATAAATGAACTAAGATGTCTTTACAGGAATAAGATATAGTAAAATAGGCAAAACAAAAAGAAATGATTTTTGTCCTTTGTGATGCATTAGCTGATAGCTGTTCACTGCCAGTGAAGAGAACAAATATTACCTCCCCTGTCTTGATGACTTTAGAGATCAAAAGTGCTTGATCACCTGATGAATGTCTGTCTCTCAGCTAATCAGTCTCCCAGCAATGAAAAGAAAAAAATCCTTGTGTAGGTTTTAACATGAAATATAGAAACTGTTCACCTGTACTTGCAAAGTCTACATTTGTGACCTCACTGCTCAAGCACATCCTCCTGGTCACTCAGGTTTGAAACCTAGCTATCCTCATTCTCCTACAACCCCTCCCATATCCAATCAGTTGATAAGCCTTGTGTTTCTGCTTTTAGGGTGTCTTTTCAAAAACTCCCCTTTCTCTCCTTTGACAATGCCACCACCCTGGTGCAAGCCCTCATCACCTTGTGCCTAGACTATTGCAATGGTTTCCTGTCAATTGGTTTCCCTCCCATAAACTGCCATGCTCCTGTACATTCTCCATAGAGCTATCAAATTGGTCAATCGAAAACACAGGTCTTACCATCCTCTCCCCTCCCCCCATTCAATAAATTTCAGTGGATTCCTATTATCTTCAGAATTAAATCTAAAACTCTCTGTTTGGTTTTTAAAGCCCTTCATAACAGTTCCCTCCAGTTTTCTTATACTTGTACACTGTGATGTAGTGACACCAACCTCCTTGCCAGTCCTTACCCATGACCCTCCATTTCTCAACTCTGGATATTTTCACTAGATATTCCTTATGCTTGCAGTTGACTTTGATTTGAGTGAGGGAGGGTTGTGCAAGGTCACCAGCCTCACTTTCTCCTTCAGAACCATTAAGATCCAGTGACCAGATATCATCAGGATGACTTTAGATGAACCAGGAGGCAATGGGAGACCCTGACCTTTTTAGACTAAGGCCTTTTCAGGTACTCACTTAGAGTGAAATAATGCCCATTTAGAGAATAGGTCTTTTTAAGAAGTGAGTCAACGGATGGTCCCTTTAATTAGGAAAAAAGAA
>JAQQSW010010169.1:0-13060 GCA_028646575.1 Pseudocheirus occidentalis | reverse complement strand
AAAAAAAAAAAAAGCAACCCCTTCCCAAAACAAAAAAACTTTCTTAGGGTACAACAGCCAAACGAGTGCCTGAGTTGGAAGGTGAATTTGGGTCTTTCTGACTCTAACTCTAGTCCAAGTCTAGCTTTCACACCATTGCACCACTTAGACAAAACATCTTAGTCTTCGAAACCTTCAGAAATGCTAAATTTGGATGTAAAATCATTTTTAAAAAGTCTCTCTTGCTTTGGAGGAGGGGGTTGAAAGCATTGTACATAATCTCCAAAGAAGCATATTTTAGTTCAGTGTAAGAAGATGTTGACAGGCAGTTTGGCTTTGAACAGACCAGTCCCTGACATATACTAGGTGTGTGACCATTGGGAAGTCACTTAAATTCTCAAGGCCCTAGGCTAGTGTTCTCAAAACTATTTTTACAGGTACTTACTTTTCCCTCCATTCTGGAGTTGGGGAAGCCTGCTGGAAACAGGATTTCTAGAACAGCAAAATGTCTGGAAGACTGTGGTCCAAGGCCATTTTTGCTAGTTACAAATGAAGTCTATGAAACCAGAGAGAACATACAGCTCTTCTGAAAATTGAAGGTGTCTATGTGTGGGATGAAACTGAATTTCTTTGGGCAAGAGATGTGCTTATGTATACAAAGCCAAAAACAACACAATGACTCCTGGTGGGGAACCAAAAAGAACAAGAGTTATCTGGGGAAAAGTTATTCAGGCTCATGAAAATAGCAGAATTGTTAGAGCCAAATTCAGAAGCAATCTTCTGCCAAGGCCATTGAACACAGGATCTGAGTTATGCTCTATAGCTCAAGGATCTAGAATATGAAAACTGATTAAATGAAATTACACATTTTTGCAAATGTATATTTTGTTTTAAATGCCTTTTTCCTATTCAAGATCTATTTATTGGTAGTTTTTTAAAAAATAAATATTTACTGATCTCTTTTGCTTTTACATAGAAAAATTGATTTTTTCCAGTGCACTGCTAGCAGTAAAAACCTTTTTCATTTATAAATTATATGCATGTACTACTGTACCAATATGTTATTTTATAAAACTTATAGAAAAAATATTCAAAAAGAGATAAAGTAAAATAAACAACTTAAAAACATTTCATTTACCACTACCAAAAAACCTTTTTTGCTTTTACATAGTGTTTTTTTAGTGAGAACAATGTGATTAAATATGTCTCATTATTTGTTTAATTCTGTCTTTTGATATATTCAATAAACTCTAGAGATTGTCCATAACTACAATGGGAGTTGCATTTACTATAGATATTACATGAAAAGGTTTAAGATAATATATTATACATAATATCATATATTATGTGTATGTTTTGCTTTGCCATTCCAGTATTGTCTCTGGGGTTCCATGTTCTGCACCATTCTCCACCCTCTGCTGAATAAAATTTCTTTGTCCAGCCTGACCTATTTACATAGATAGAGTACCCTTAAAACAACTTTTGCCTGGGTCCTTTTACACCCTAAGGGCAACCCTGAGTCCCTATGAGATGAGACAAGCTTGAACTAGCTATGCATTTTGAGGGAAAAAGATACAAGAGATATTGTTCAGATATAAAAAAGAGAGAAATGCAAGGAGTCAAGGAACCTGTCTAGAAGAATGGTAGTGCCCTTGATAGAAATAAGGAAGAATAAGGGAGACATCAGTTCTGTGCTACAGCTTGAGTCTGTAATTACTTTAGAAATATAGTTTGAAATATTTAATAGACAGCTGGTGATACAGAATTGGTGCCCAGGAAAGACATGGTAGAATATATAAATCTCTAGATCATGTACAGAGAAATTATAATTAACACCATTGGAGTTGATATGTTGGGTGTGGAGAAAAGAGACTAAGTAACTCCTCTACTCAATAAACTTCAATGGCTCTAAGGGAACTGAGGGAATAAGAAGATCATTTCATCTTTCTCCTTCCACAGTTCTTTATTACCTTTGGGATCAAACATAAGCTTCTTTGTTTAGCTTTTAAAACCATAACCTTTAACCTTTGATATCCCTCGTCATATGACTGCATCATCCATCTTGACATACTTGCATCACCTGTCCCCCTCCTTGGAATTCATCTCTACGTTTTAGAATCTCTATTCTTTCAAAACTGCTAAAGCAACACCATCCAAAATAATCTACCTACTCCTCCAAACTTCTAGTCCCCTTCCTTCCCCCAAAAAGTTTATCTGGAGTTTATTTTGTTATATTTTGCATCTCCTTATTTATGGTCATGTTGTCTCCTTTATGGATAAGCTCCATGAAAGTAGGGACTATTTCCTCTTTGTCTTTGTACTTTTGGTGCCTAGTGTGATGTGTGACATATAGTAGACACTTAATAAATCCTTGATGACTGGAGATCAAGCAGAGCAATTCTAGTCCTCTTTTCACACAACAGTATCTATGTCATATATTTCTTTTTGTCACACTTCCTAGAATAGTGTCTTCTACAGAGTAGTAATTTCATAAATCCTGGTTTAGTGGAACTGTCATTTGAATAATTGCAAGTATTGGTAATGATTCTTAAATTGAAGGTAACTTGAAAATCTTTATCCAAATGATTTGGTTCCATTGGAAGGAATAAAAGAGAAACTTAAATGCACTTCCTCAGGAATGAATGATTTAGGTTAAAAAAAGCTTTCATACTAAACAACCTTTCACAAAGATAGTTTTCATATTTCAGAAGCAGACTATCACTATCTTATTCCATTATTTAGCTCCTCCTGTGTCTACAATGAAAGCTATTTTAGGTTGCTATGTATCAGAAGATGATGGAGTTATGCCTAAGGGAATTTGGTTCAATTAGTGTTACATTGCTGACCTTTAGCAAAGCATACAGCCAATGAATTCAAGAAGAGGAAGAAAATATAGCATAGATAAGATACAGCCAGAGAAAACAATTTTCTAAAGTTTTAAACTTGTCAGAAGTTGAACTTTTTAATTACATTTGAATGTATTCTGAGGTTTTATGATTGGAATGGTTAGTAGCTGTAAGGCATCATTTTGAAAAAAAAACCTATTCTTAGCAAAGAAGAAATACAATCAAATGAAGCTTAACCATGGATAACCATAATTAAACAATATGCATTTAGGAAATAACATGTGTCTGAATGGATTAATAGCCTCCAGCTCATTCCCTCTTATTACCCTCAGAGGCAGTTGAAACTGGAGAGAAAGATGAGCAACTCATTTCAATTGTTTCTCTCTCTCTTTTTAAAAAATTTCCATCATATATTATATGTATACTTTTTCATAGTATTGCTTCACAAATATCACCTTTTCAAAAAGTAAAAGTGCTTACTTTGTTAACTAAAGAAAAATGATTTTCCCCAAACATCTAAAATTTTATGTCAATAAACAGATGGTAAGAAAATATTAGAAGTGTAATTTGGATTATTTTTCATACATCTTTGTGGGGGATGGTTTGAAATAACTTGAAATCAATATTTGGGGCCCATTTGAAATAAAAAAACTGCAAAATTTATTTAGTAAGTCAAAAGAACTGGCCTCCTTTCCAGTATATGTGTGATATAATCAGAGGACAGGATTCAACTCCCACCTCTCATATATGACCTGTTTGACTTTGGATAAGTCACTTAAACCTCCTCGAACCACTTTAACTCATCTATAAAATGAAGGGGTTGGACAGAATGGCCTTTCATTTCTTGTCTTCAAATTAACACCTGCTCTGAAATATATAATCTTGGAGAGTTGCTTGGCCCACTGAGGTTAATGACTTGCCCAGATCACGAAACCAGAATGTGTCAGAGATAGAACTTGAGCTTCATGACCTCACTTTCAGGTAGCTGTATAAAAATAATTTTTTAAAAGTGTTACCAGTGCCTCAGTGATTTCCTACTACAGTATTCCCAAATGGAAACATTAAAAAAATCAGTTCAATAAAGCCAACTGATTTATATCTACATGTGAATAAGTATCTATTTTATATCTTTAGTTTCCTAACTCTTTACATGGAAGAAGGAAGGAAAATAGTGATTTTCTTTTAAAATCAATTAACCAGTTGTCATGATAAACTCACTAATATAGCATATTTATCCCTGAAAATTTTTGCAGTCTTTCAAATAACTGATTCTTTTTTCCCTTTCTGCCTTCCTGTAGCATGTTTTCTATATCATACAGTCAGAAATGGTTATTTTTATATTTATTTTATTTATATAAAATTACATTTTATTTATTTATTTGTTATTTTACATTGCCTTTTTATCATTCTCAAAATTTTATATGCGTACATTTTTTTGTTTTCAAAGTGGCCATCAAGGTTGTAAGATCCTTGAATTCAGGACCCACATTGTATAGGTAATGACTTTTTTTCTTTCACAAATCATAAGCTTGTTTTTCATCCTTTTAACTCATTTAGAGTTATACTATATGCATCGAAAGGTAACTGGTGTGCTGGAACTGAAAGCTATTCATAGCAGCCATCCTCTGGAAAGCTGCACTTGCTTGGCTTTAAGTAAGGACTTAAGAAGAGAAAAATGTTTATTCTTCTTCTTGAAACTTTTTTTTGTGATTCTAACTTTGACACAAAACAACAAAGTGAGGATTTTATGTATAAAAAATTTAAAACATGAATGTATATGAAACCTGGGGTGTATATTATGTATAACTTTGATATTTATACATGCATATGTATAGGAATTCTATATATATATACATATATGTATGTACACATACACCTATATATTCTCAGTGCAGTCTTCCTATATTTATATATTCAATTCAGCATATATATACACATATGTATGTATATATGAGAATTTATGAGTATATATATATACTCAATATATACATATATTTGCTGAATAGAGGATATAAACATATGCATATACATATTGAGTACATATACATCTATATATCTGTATAAATATATATTGAGTACACATATATAGACATACAGAATTCAAAGCATATATGTGTATGCATATGAGTGAGTGTGTGTGTGTGTGTGTATGTATGTATGTACTCAGTTCATCATGTTATTCCCAAAGCTTTCTTGCTTGTCTAAGTTGCCCTCTGGACCTCTTCTTTTTTCAATCTCCTTTGCACATTTTCTTTAAATGCCTGCTTGTCATTTTCCCCCATTCCTTTTCTCTTATTGGCATTGCTGTCTCTAGTTCCCCTTTCCAACCAATTTTCTCCCAACAAAAGGAAAAAAAAACCCACCGAACCTGTCACTTGTAACTAGTAAGCAAAATCAAACAATGCAAATCTATACATTGAACATTTCTAAAATTATATGCTTCAGGGTTGGAAAGTGTGTTTCATCATCTATTCTCTGAAGTCATGAGTAGCTATTTCATTGATCTGAATTCTTAAGCCTTTTGAAGCTGTTGTCTTCATAATGTCATTGTACAAATTGTAGTCATAATTGTTCTCATTCTGCTCACAACCTTCTGCTTCAGTTCAAACAATCCTACCCAGGTTGTTCATCTTTCTTTTTATCACAATAATTTAGGCACAATATTATTCCATTCTGTAAATATACTACAATTTGGTTAGACAATTACTCAAGTGAGCCATACCTCTTTAGTTTTCATTTCTTTGTTTCAACAAAAAATAGTTGTATGAATATCTTTGTACCATAAGTTCCTTTCTCTTTTCTTTGATCATTTTTGGGTATATGCCTACAAGCGATACTATTGAGTCAAATGTAGAGTTTAGGACTATTTGGCTTACAATTAAAAATTCCTTCCAAGAGTTGTCTGATCAATTCAAGTTCCTTCAATACTATTTTAGTGTTCCTGTCCCACTACATTCCTTCCAGAAATTATCATTTTTCTTTTAGAGGTAGCTAGGTAGTGTAGTATGTGGAACACTGTGCCTGGAGTCAGGAAGATGTGCATTCAAATCCAGCTTCAGGCACTTATTAGCAATCTAACCTTGGGTGATTCACTTCACTTCTGTATCCCTCAAATAAGGATAATAACAGCATCTGTCTCTCAAGGGTGCTGTGAGGATCAAATGATAGAATATTTGTGAAGTGCTTAGCAGAGTGTCTGACACATAGTAGGTGCTACATTCACTGCCATTCACTACATCCTCTTTCCTAATCTGGCAAGAGTGGCTTACAACAAGCTCAGAGTTATTTAAAATTGCATTCTTTTTATTTTTAGTAATTTTTAACATTTATCTTATTATTATTGATAAATTGCAGTTCCTCTCTTAAGAACTGCCTGTTCATACCCAGTTGTCTATTAGATAATGATTCTTATTCTTACTTATTTGAATCAAATCCCTTGAATGTTTAACTTTTATTAATGAAACTAGCTTCAAATATTTCCCACAATTGCTTATTTCTGTTCTACTTAGTAGAGAGAATGCTGGACTTGGAGTGGGTAATAAATGAGTTCAAATCCTTCATTAGACATATGTAAGTACATAAGACTCTAGGCAAGTCACAGCTTCTCCCAGGATCAATTTCCTCATCTCTAAAATGGGGGTAACAATAGCACCTACCTTGTAGAGTTGTTGCAGGACCAACTGAGATAATATTTTTAAAAAGTAAATCCCTCTTCAAGAGGGTCATTTCATTCTTTGTACCTTTATCACTAGTGTCTATCACAAAATAAATTCCTAATAATACTTGTTGACTGATTGCTTTGAACGGATGAGAGGAGCTGGCATTCTTGATTATGTCTTCTCAGAGGGGAAGGCATTAGCACCTAGAGGGAACAGGGGAGTCTTGAAGGAAGCTAGGAAAACTAAGAATCTAAACTGCAAAGGCTGAAATTTTCAGGTATGGGAAAACTGGGAGATATTTGTTCCTGAAGGTAATAGAAAGCCACAGGAGCTCATTAAGGGTGGGGAGGACAAACGAGCAGCTTAACACCTTATAAAATCACCTTGGCAACTGAATGAAGGATAGACTAGATCAGAGAGAGACTTGAAGCAAGGACACCAATTAGAAGACTATTGCAATAGTTCAGGCATGAATGAAGTAATAATGGCCTGGAGTGGCATTTTGGCCATTTGAGTAGATAGAAGGGGATCTATGTGAGAAATGTCATGAAGGCAGAAATGCCAGGATTTGTCAATAGATTAGATATGTCAGGTAAGTGAGAATAAGGCATTGAAGCTGATACTGAAATTCCAAGCCTCGGTGAGTGGAAGATGGTGAGAAATAAGAGAGAAAAAAGAAGAAAAGACTTTCAAGAATGATACAGAATGGTTAAGAGATTATAGTAACCATTGTTTTAGTACAGTGGGGAGTTGGGAAGGGGATGGGATCCAGACAGGAGATAAGTTATTTTCTGAGTGTATTATAATAAATAAATAAAGCTAATGAATGAATATTAGACTACTCCTATGATACATTTAGCATTAAAAGTATGGAAAAAGCACAATGTTAGTATTAAGTAAAGGTCTGTTCAATATACAGAGGATTGGGGGAAGGAGGGTTTGTAGAGAGAGATTATATCTTTCATATCCAGAAAAGTATATAGAAGGACCTATAACGTCTCAAATTTTGAAAAGATTAAGCACTAGAAGATTGTAATTTGATCTACATCACACAGGTAGTTAAATATCACAGGCAAAATTTGAGCCTATGTTCTCTGATTCCAAAGCTATATAGGCTTCCTCATCAATGAAATGAGAATAGCATCTACCTCTCAGGGCTACTATGAAGCTCAAATGAAGTAATGCATGCATGGTACTTTGTAAACTTAAAAGTGACATGTGTATGTCATTTATAATTATTAATAAAATAATAAATAATTATTAGTCTGGCTTTTGAGGGTATTAACTTTCTAATAGTGAGAGCTTAATGACAACAAGATCCCATGGGAATGGGAATATTGATGATTGGATCAGGGTTGGCACTTTGGTAGCAAGTAGAAGGCTACCAAATACACAGACAGCAAGGAAATGTCAAAGACAGATTCCATTTACCTCACAGTTATGCCTGGGGCCAGTCCTGAACACCATACTATCATTCTTGATGAATTTCAATGAATGGAAGTTGGCATATTTTAATTAATAGGCATTAAGGAGGCACATATTGATACTCCTCAGTTCTCTAAAATCATCAGATTGTCAGATGATGATGATGAAGATGATGATGATGAAAATGATAGCTAACATTTTATGACACTTTAAGGTTTGAAAAGTACTTTCCAAATATCTCATTTTATTCTCACATCATCCTTGGGAAGTAGGTACTATTACTATCCTCGTTTAACAGATGCAGAAACTGAGGAAGGAGGAAGTTAAGTGACTTGCCCAGAATTAAATGACCAGTCAGGGTCTACAACCACATATTTCCTGACCCCAGGTCAAGCATTCTAATTCATTGCACCACCTATCTTCCTCTAAGTGGAGCAGCTCTCCATGTGTTTCTTTGGGAACAATGCAGTGGAGTGGACTGGAAGAATACTAGAAAGACTGTCATGTAGAAGGAGGCCTAGACTTGTTCTCCTTGGACCCAGAGGGAAGAATTAGGAATAGCAGGCAGAATATGTAGAGAAGAAATTTGGGTTTTCATGTCAGGAAATGCTTACTAATGGTTAAAGCTGTCCAAAAATGTGATGGTCTGTCTCATGAGGTAGTGAACCCTCCATCATTGAAGAGCTTCAAGCTAAAGATGGACTTTCAATTGTAGGAGATGTTGTAGAGTGTAGTTCAGACACTGATAGGAATAGAAGGCCTCCAAGTACCCTTCCAACTTCAAGATTATACAATACCCAGTAAGCATCAATCATGCTTCTACTCACAGCTCCTTTACTCCTATAGAACATCCTTCTACCACTAAACAGCTGTTTGACTTAGTATGAATCACTTCTTCTTGGACTATGAATTTCCTCATCTGTGAAATGAGGAAATTGAACTAGACAACTTCAAATGTCCCTTCTAGCTCCAAATCCATTGCTTCTAGTAGGACATTTCTCTGGGCATAGGGTTTTCAACAACATTTTTCAGTCTCCAGGGAGAAAACTGTTAAGAGACTTCCAACTAATGGTCAGCAATTCTTTTTACCCTGGAGTTGAAAACTGACTTAAAGAGAAGAGAGCATAAGTGAGAAGGTGTAGAATACTCCCCTCCTTAGTGTAAGGGATAATTTAATATTGAACACTGAAGTTAGGCTTTGGAAAATTTCAAAAGAGAAAAAGAACATAGCTGAAAACACTTATCTCTTCTTTCATGCATTCTTCCTTTGATTGGTAGAAGAGACAGTTTTATGAGTCAGTCATCTTTATAATAGCAAGAATGGCCCTCTTTCTTGTTCTTCAGTTACACTTTGCTGACTATTCTGCTTTGTTTTGCATATAGCTGTTACAGTCGTACTTTTAATAACCAGTAATTAGTGACTAATATGTAAAGCAAAGACAAAATTTCCTCTTAATATGTAGGTGCAGTTAATTTCTCTTCATAAGACAAAATGAGGCCTTTAAAATTACTTTATAGTTTTGATTATAATTCCAACAGAAGATTAATCTATGAAATAATCAATTCCATTTATTCAGCAGGAATTTCATAATGCTGTTTAGAAAATAATTAATATTACTTTTGTATTTCTCATTAAAATATTAACAATATAACATATAAACCCCTCCCTGTGAGTTAAGAGTAGGTACACACATATTCATACATGTGTATGTGTGTGTGTGAAAAAGCATTTAGGAATAAATGCACAAGATATGAATAAAAAGTTGGAGACAGTTTCATATGTGGATTATTAAATTGATTTTATAAATATATAATAATATGTTATATATAATATAATTAATATATAATAACATATGCTCAAAACATCTTGATCACCCCATCAGCCTGCTATTTGGTATAGTCTCATATTTAGTCTTATAATACTGAGCTCTAGGATAATTCAGGGTTATGTTTATATATTTCATTAATTAATAAAATTTTAATATAGTTCTCAGACAATGAAGCTCAGATTCACTGTCCATTAATCAAGTATTATTTATTTAATTAAAGAAGCTTCCCTATATAATAATTAATCAACTCTCTCTCACATCTATACATACATATTTGTATTGTGTTATACAAATACACATAATATGTACATGTCTATAGATATATTTTTCTTTAATCTAAGATTAGCAAATGTTATTAAACATAGTTTATTATTAATGAAATTAATATAATTTATAATGTATGAATGTCATTAATTATAATATTCTTAATGAACACATACTCAATAATATACGTAATTACAGTGTATCAAGAATGAGAATGACCATAATGAGAATCATCTCAAATTCTCCTATCAATATCATACGTCAGGGATACCAACTCTAGTTGTCCTTCTGTTGTTCCTTGTTCTTGCTACTTGACCAGTCCACATACTTTTCTGTTTGCATTCTTTTGGCTGTTCATATTATAGTTTAAAAGATTTTCTTTTCAAAAATGTAACTTTGGTGCAGAAGTCACCATCAACAGAAATATGCTGCAATTTATTTACATCCAGTATCCATCTTTGTGTAATTTTGAATCTCTTTAGATCATGGGCATCCAGAGGAGTAAAACCTCCCTCTGACCATGGCTTCTAATCTCTTGCTGTCCATCACCTCAGGGAAGTCTGGTAGGTGCCAGATGGGTACATTTCTTCTCTATATCAGTTCAAGGTAACTTCCACACTCTTCTGTGCCTGCCATGCCATTATGTGGAGAGCCTACACTGCAAAAAAGGAGCAGCCTTCTCTTTTCTATTATGACATTTCCTGCCTAATGTCATGCCTTCAGAGGGGAGAAGAGTAGTGAAATGGGGCTGCAAATCCAACCACTTGACCCTGTGCCTTCCATCTCATACTCCCTGGGAAGAGGAGTGGGCCCTTACAATCAAAGATGAGCATATTCACATCTGGTCACACCTGGTCATTCCAGTGATTCTGAACTTTTGCATGTTGTCATCAAAATCCTATTTCCCATGCCCACTATCCTATTCCTTATTCCCCCCCCCCAACACTTCCACCTCAAAATTCCAAATAAATGCCACCCATTTTTTCCAATGTGCCCTCTGAAATGTCTTTTCCATAGGCAACAAGCTTTCCTTCACTTTACATCGTTTCCTCTCCCATTCCTTCCATCTCCTAGTTATCACTGAAACTTGGCTCTCATTCACCCCTGATAACACAGCCTCTCTGATCACCATTTCTGGTTCTGGTTGTACTTTCATTCATTTACCTCAGCTCACTGATCAAGGGCAGGGAATTTGAATATTCCTTACTCTCCACTTCAAGATTTTCTCTCTGCCTCCATTATAAAATAATCAATCCCTTCTACTTTGTGGTCCATGCAATTAATATTTACCACCCAGTCAAAATCCTGGTAGCTCTTATCTACCAACTCCCATTCCTTTCCCCAGTCCCCTTCCTTTCTTATTGAGTTCAGTACCTGCCTCATAATTTTTCTCTCCTCAACACATGCCTTTGTACTAGGGGACTTTAGTACATATAATGATTCTCCCTCAAACGTCCTAACCACTCAGTTCCTCAATATACTCATTTTTCATGACCTCCACCCTACCTGAGCTACATCCAAAGACAGTTATCACCTTAATATTGCCACCACACACAAATATACCACTTCCATGTTCAAGAATTTTGAAATTCCATTACCTGACCATAATCTATTGGCTTTTTACTTCTCTTTCTGACTTCCTTCAGTAAACTCCTTTAGTAAACTTCCTTTACTAAAAAGACATGAGGAAGATGGCGGCATAGAAGCAGCAAAGTTTGGCAGCTTCCACACAGCCACCTTAAACACCCATAGAATATGACTCTTTTTCTTTTAGAGATTTTAGAGCTCCAAGACTCTCCAAAATACAGAAAACGCATCTGTTGCTGCAGGCAGCTCAGCAGGTGAGACTCATCACAGCAGTCTGGGAACCGGCCAGCCCAGACAGGCCCCAGGGCAGTCGGGCCGAGCCAAATCTATAGGAGAGCAGATTGGTGGTACTGGAGTTATAGTTCCCACATTTATCAGGCCAGAGAAAAGAAGGCTAAGAGGAAGGTCAGTGAATTTTGCTAAATTTTGGGGAGAAGAGTGGTCTGGCCAAATTGCACCCAGGGCAAGGAAGCAGTGAGAGGCTGGCTGTGGCAGCAGGAACAGCTGAAAGCAGCAGCGGCCTCCACTGGGCTGCTTCAGAGCTCCCAGCCTGCAGATAGCAGGGGGGCTGAGGCGATTGATTAGGGCCAAGGGCTCTTGCATCGAGCGGCCAGGATCTGGATCGTGGTCTTGAGTGGTGGTCCTGGGGTGTGCTTTCAGTGAGCCAAAGCTGGGGGTGCTGCAGCACCCCACTAATAGCTCCAGCAGCTGTGAGGGCCCCAGCAGTTTGGGACAGAGCTTCCCCCTGTCCCCCAGGAAGCAGAGTTCCACAGAGCTAAAAAAACAAGCAGTTGATAGACTGGACAACATGAGGAAAAGGAAGCAGAGTAAGAACAGCAATAAAACTCTAGAATCCTTTTTTTGTGTACAAAAAGGATCAAAGGATAGAGCAGGAGGAAGACAACACTGTCAGAACTCCCACACCAAATGCCTCCAAGACACTGGAAGATTGCCTACAAGCTATGGATCGACTTCGAAAGGACTTTGAAAACCAAATAAGAGAAGTGGAGGAAAAATTGGAAAAAGAAGTGAGAATGATGAGAGAAAGTCATGAAAAGAGAGTCAACAGCCTGATTGAAGAAAATAACACATTAAAGAGCAAATTAACTCAGATGGCAAAGGAGGCCCAGAAAGCCAATGAGGAGAAAAATGCCTTAAAAAGTCGAATTTGCCAGATGGAGAAAGAGTCTCAAAAGCATTCTGAAGAGAATAATTCCTTCAGAATTAGAGGGGAGCAAGTGGAAGCTAATGACTTTATGAGAAACCAAGATACTATTAAACAGTTACAAAAAAATTAAAAAATAGAAAGCAATGTGAAATATCTCCTTGAAAAAACCACTGACCTGGAAAATAGATCCAGGAGAGACAATCTGAAAATTATTGGTCTATCTGAAAACCATGATCAAAAAAAAGAGTTTGGAAAGCATCCTTCAAGAAATTCTCAAGGAAAATTGCCCTGATGTTTTAGAAT
>JAQQSW010010168.1:0-13061 GCA_028646575.1 Pseudocheirus occidentalis | reverse complement strand
TATATATATATATATATATGTATACACACACACACACACATTTGTATTCCCTTCACCTATTCTCATACTGAGAACAGTTTCATAAGTTACAATGATTGTTTTTCTATGTTGGCATGTAAATAGTTCAACTTTGATAAGTTCCTTATAATTTCTTTTCCATGTTTACCTTCTCATGCTTCTTGTGTTTGAGTGTAAAATTTTCTTTACAGTTCTGGTTTTTTCAGCAAGAATGTTTGAAAATCTTCCACCTCATTGAATGACCATGTTTTCCCCTGGAACGTTATACTCAGCTTTGCTGGGTAGGTGATTCTTGGTTTTCATCTTAGCTCCTTTGATCTCTGATCATATTCCAGGCCCTTCAATCCCTTAATGTAGAAACTGTTAAATCCTGGGTTATCCTAATTGTATTTCCACAGTATTCAAATTGTTTCTTCTTGGCAGCTTGTAATATTTTCTCCTTGATCTGGGAACTCTGGAAACTGTAACATTCCTAGAAGTTTTCTTTTGGGGATCTTTTTCAAGAATTAATCAGTGAATTCTTTCAAGTTTTATTTTGCCCTCTGGTTCTAAAATATCAGCCAATTTTCCTTAAGAATTTGTTGAAGGATACTTTCTAGGTTCTTTTTTTGATCATAGCTTTCAAGTAGTCCAATAATTTTTAAATTATCTCCCCTGGATCTATTTTTCAGGTCAGTGGGTTTTTTGAAGGAGATATTTCACATTGCTTTCTATTTTTTCATTTGTTTGGATCTGTTTAATAGTATCTTGATTTCTCATAAAGTCATCTGCTTCCATTTGCTCCACTTTAATTCTGAAGGAGTTATTCTCTTCAGAATGCTCTTGAGATTCTTTTTCCATCTGGAAAATTTTACTTTTGAAGGCATTCTTCTCCTCATTGGCTTTTTGGGCCTCTTTTGCCATTTGAGTTAATCTATTTTTAAGGTGTTATTTTCTTCAATCAGGTTGTTGACTCTCTTTTCATGATTTTCTTGCATCATTCTCATTTCTCTTCTCAATTTTTCCTCCACTTCTCTTACTTCATTTTCAAAATCCTTCTTAAACTGCCCTATGGCTTGTAAGCAGTGTTCATATTTCTTGGAAGCTTTTGGTATGGGAGTTCTGATTATGTTGCCTTTCTCCCATTCCATGCTTTGATCCCTTTTGTCCCCAAAAAAGGAATCTAAAGTTGGATTTCTGTTCTTACTTTACTTCCTTTGCCTGCTCATGTTGCCAGTCAATTATTTGACTGTTTGGCTCTGTGGAACTCTGCTTCCAGAGAGGAGTGCTTTGTCCCAAATCCCTGGGGTTTTTGCAGCTGCCAGAGGAATTAGGAGGTCGCTGCAGCCCCCACCAGCTCTGGCTCACTGAAAATGAACCCCAGGATCACCACCCAAAACCACAATCTGCATCCAGGCTGCTCAACGCAAGAGCACTTAGCCTCTGAATGATCGCTTGGCCCCCTACAATCTGCATGCTGGCAGCTTCTGAAGCAGTCACATGGAAGCAGCTGCAAGGCTGCCACTTCTGCAGCTTCCTTGTGTTGGAGACAATTCAGCCAGACCCTCTCCCCCAGATTTAGCGGAATTCCACTAATCTTTCACTTAGTCTTTATTTCTTATGGCTTGATAAGTCTGGAAATCACCACAGCTGCTGCTGATCCACTCTCCTGATGGCTCCAGCTGCAACTTATCCTGACTGCCCTGGGTCAAGCCACAGTTTCAGGCCAGGCTGATTTCAGGTCTCAGCATGCTCTAATGAGCCCTTCCTGTCCCACCTGCCAAGCTGCCTTCAGTGGGAGATGCGTTTTTCTGTAATTTTGTGAGTTCTGGAGCCCTAAAATTTGTTTAGAGTCATATTTTGTGGGCATTTGAGGTGATTATGTGGGAGCTGAAGAGTCTTCCTGCTTCTATGCCATCATCTTGGCTCTGCCCATTGTCACAGTTTTCAGAAGAGAGAAGAGGCAGGGCAGCGGAGCCAAAATGGTATAGAGAAGTCAGCCAGTTGCCTGAGCGCTCCCCACTTTTCCTTGGAAACAGTACTAAATCAAGCTTCTAAATGGATGCTGGAGTGATGGAACCTAGAAAAAGGCATAGTGAAACAATTTTCCAGCTTAAGTTAACTTAAAAGGACTTCAAGAAATGTCTGTCTCACTTGGGTAAAAGGGGAGCTCAACCCAGCTCAAAATGTGTGGTAAGCTAGCAGGTGTTTCTTAGCTACAGCAGAGACCAGCACCTAGGTCAGCAGGCCAGTAAACAACACAGCAGGCCAACTGTGAGACCTCCAGCTCCAGCACAGAAGGGCAATTGGCAGCTCCAGGACCCAGACAACAACATCAAGAGGAAGGAGGAAGAAAAAAATTTGGAACTCAAAATCTTATAAAAATGAATGTTGAAAATTATCCTTACATGTTATTGGAAAAAACAATATGCTATTAAGTGGAGGGGGGGAGTATGAAATTTGATGAAACTGCAGTACCAAAAAAAAAAAGGAAAAAAAATTAGGGGAAAGGGGTGAGTTTTTCCAGTTGTGGAACTGTGAGATTAACTTCAATTGCCAGCAAAATTCTAGATAGCATTATTAAGTCAAACACACACATGCAATCCCTGCTAATGGAGAAGGTTGTAGTTGATGAATCGTTTGAGTCTGAGGGTTCTGAGCCACAGTTAAGGTTAAAGTCTATAGAGTACTCTATAGACTTTAGTACTCTATAGACTATAGTACTCTATAAAGTTCTATAGGGTACTCTATAGAGTACCCTAAGTAAGATGGCACCAATATGGTAAGCCCCAGAAAGGCCATCAGATTGCCTAAGGAGGCATAAACCAGCTCAGGTCAGAAAAAAGAGGAGGTTCAAGTTATAATTATCATCATTAGTATCAGATGACTAAGAGAGAGAGAGAGGAAGAGAGAGAGAGCACATTATTTAAATGTTTTATGATTTCTTATAAAGGAAATTAATTTTGGTCAATAAGAGCTAGCATGTGTTCATCAATTGCCAGTCATGACAAACTAACTTCATTTGCATTTCTAACAGGTTTATTAGACTTAGAGGAGGATACACTAATAAAGTTTGCCTGGACTTCTGGAAAGCATTTGACAATCGTTAATGACATCTTTATGAACAAAATGAAGAGCCGTGTGCTAGATGTTAGTAGTTATAGATGGATTCTGAAATGGTTGATTAGTCAGACCCAAAATGTGATAATTAAATTTAACATAATTAAATTTATAAACTAATATAATTTAAAAGTGCTAACAATAAAACTGAAAGTAGGTCTCTAGAAATGGTGTGTTTGTACTTGGTCCTTTCGTATTCAATAGAAAACACAGATAATAATGCCTGGCAAATTAGTAGATGATATAAAGCTGGGAGGGGTAGCTGATTATGGGATCGCAGTTTAAAGACATCCCATCACCCTCCCCAAAAATTTTGCTGGCCTTTAAGATGAGTAGAATGGAGATTCCCAAGCCACCTCTTTTTCTCATCAGACGTATCTTAATCATTTCTTGCACAGAAGTTATTTCTCACGGTAAGCTATAGCTAGCTTAATGAAACAGTCCGATGGATCAGAGTGCCAAGCCTGGAGTCAGGAAGCTTCATCAGACACTATGTAGCTCTGGAACCTGGGCAAGTCACTTAACCTCTTTTGCCTCAGTTTTCTCATCTATAAAATGAGGAGCTAGAGGGAAAACTATTCCAGTATCTTTCCCAAGAAAACTCCAAATGGAATCAGGAAGAGTTGGACACAACTGAAATGACTGAACAACAACAAAGATGTATTTAACATTGTTTGTCCTTTTATTGTCCTTTCTATCATTAACAATTTTAATTCTTTGGAAGTGACAGTCTTTCATTGTTTGTAGTTATATAGTATCACTGTAAGAATATCAGCATAAAAAATGCTTTGAGCATTTTGAAGATAAAATCTTTAGTGACTCTCTACCATCTACCATGAAAAGTTAAACTTCCATAGCCTGGAATTCAAGATCAACCACAAACTGGTGGAAACCCTACTTTTCTAGCCTTATTCTTTAGCATACCTTCATAAATCTATCCATAATACCATCTTTCCCCCAGAATACTACACTCTCAGCAAAGAAATAAAAATTGAGAGGATGCCAGTCAATTGGGGAATGGCTGAACAAGTTGTGGTATATAATTACAAAGGAATATTATATTGTACTATAAAAAGGATGACCAGGCAGACTTCAGACAAACCTGGAAAGACTTATATGAACTGATACAAAGGGAAATGAGCAGAACCAGGAGATCATTTTACATGATAACAGCAATACTATACAATGACCAACTGTGAATGCCTTAGCTATTCTCAGCAACACAATGATCTGAGACAATTCCAAAGATCTCAAGATGAAAAATTCTATCCACCTTCAGAGAAAGAACTGATGGAGGATGAATGTAGATCAAAGCATACTATTTTTCACTTTCTATAATTTTCTGTGTCTTTTTTTCCTTTGGCTCCGTGTCTTCTTTCACAATATGACTAATATGGTGATATGTTTTGCATGATTGACCATATATAAACTACACCAAATGACTTACTGTTTCAGGAAGGTGAGGAAAGGAGAAAGAAAATTTGAAACTTAAAAATAATTGCAACTTAAAATTATGTTTTATTTATTTATTTATCTATTTTTAGTTTTCAACATTCACTTTCATAAGAATTTGAGTTCTAAATTTACCCCCTCCCTTCCTTCCCCTTTCCCCAAAAAGGCATAATCTGATGTAGACTATACATGTACAATCACATTAAACAAACTTCCACATTAGTCATGTTGTGAAAGGAGAATCAGAACAAAAGAGAAAAACCATAAGGAAAAAAAAGGAAAAAAGAGAGAAAATAATATGCTTCAATGTGCATTCAGACTCTATAGTTCTGTCTCTGGATGTGGATAGCATTTTCCATCATGAGTCTTTTGGAATTGTCTTAGATCTTTATATTGCTAAGAAAAGCTGATTCTGTGAAAGTTGGTCCTCATACAGTGTTTCTGTTCTACTTATTCTGCTCACTTCACTCAGCATCAGTTCATGTAAATCTTTCTAGTTTTTTCTGAAGTCTTCCTGCTCTCTATTTCATTCATATACCACATTCATTCATATACCACAATTTGTTCAGTCATGTCCCAATTCATGTTTCTAATTCTAATGTCCCCTCAGTTTCTAATTCTTTCCCACCACAGAAAGAGCTGCTATAAACATTTTTGTACATGTAGGTCCTTTTCCATTTTCTTATTATCTCTTTGGGATACAGACTTAGTAATGCTATTGCTCCATCAAAGGGTATGCACAGTTTAATTGCCCTTAGGCACAGGAACTTAAATTTTTTTGAAAAAATGTTGAAAATTGTCTCTCCATGCAATTAAGGAAAAATAAAATATTATTAAAGGTCATGTGCTTTTACTCATACTATTCCCTGTACCTGGAATGTCCTGCCTTAGTTTTTTATCTGGTAATTTTATACCTTTATAATCCAGTGGAAAAAATCATATCCTCCAAGATTTTCCTGGTTCAGTCTTTTTTTCAATAATGTCCTTTATTCTATGGCCTCACATAGCACTTTACTTTCTACCTGTCTAATATTGTTATAATCATAGCAGTTTTAAAACTGGAAAGGACCTTAGAAATTATCTACTACAACCTCTTCCTTATTCTAAATCTGAGTGAACCATGGTCCATAGAGATTGTGATTCTCCCAAGGTCACAGAGATGGTAAGTAGTGAATCAAGATTTGAACCCAGGTCCTTGGGATCCAAATTCATCACTTTCCATTACAACATGATGCCTGTTATCGTGTATAATTGTCTATCCCAATCATCTTTGTTTATATCTTATCACTTTATTAGACTGGAAGTTCTAAATGGATCATGGAGTACAAAGTTAGCTCCTTTAGGGTAGTGACTTTTTCATTTCCTTCCTTTGTATACTATATCTGACATATGATATACACTTAAATGACTGTTGAATTGAGCTAACTGGTCCTCTTGTATCCAAACTTTGTGCCCTGCCCAAGACCTACCACAATAGTTTATACACAGTTCTCATTTAACAAATATTTGTCAAATTGAACTTTAATGACAACAAAAAAAACAAACCCTAAAGAAATCAAAGCAGTGTTAGACCTGGAAGACAAAGACATTAAGGATCCAACCATCTTTTGATAGATAAGAAAATGAACAAGAGAAGTGAAATGCCTGACTAAATAGTTGATCTCCCAGAAGATATATGGTCATCATTGTTTTCAAAACTTCTGCTTTCTAAGTGTCTTCTAATTACTCTATTTTGTTTTAAGTCTACATGCAATATTCAATAGGATATAAAACATTGGCCCAGTTCCATAATAAGAAATGAAAATGAAATAGACATTTTAATTGTTTTAATGCATCATCAAAGACAAGAAGAATAGAGGTACAAAAATTATTCTGTTGGGTAGTTAGGATTTCCACTTAGTGAAACATGTGCTATTTGATTTAAGAACTGGGAAACGCTTCACAGGTAAAAAGCTATTCCACCAAATGCCTGGAACCCAAATCTGAAGTATGAATTACAGTTTTCCTTTGCATTATATTATTTAATCATCTTACTGAGTGCCCCCCAGCCAGTCATTCAAGAATAGCTAAAACATTTGGGGGCTGCTAAAAAAAAGTTAATGAACTTTTAGACAGAAGTGCTCAAAAGATAATAAAATCTAGCAGGGCTCTAACTGGAAAGTTTTCCAATGGAAATTTTAGATTCTATTGATTGAGTTACTTTTTCATGGATCCCATGAGGCTAATACTCTTTCCTTCTGTAGAGTAATGTGGAGTCCAAAGTACATTGTATAGAGACTTAGGCTTATCCTGAATTTGTTGTTTAGCCACCCAATGGGTTGGCAAAGATGAGGATATTTTCAGATAAGTGACTAAGAGGTAGTACAAAATACTATCTCTTTGGCATACTAAGTGATATCTTTGAAAACCTTCCTATTGGCTTCACTTTGGTTCATTAGTTGTAGGATCTCAGTAAGAAAGGTTCTATGAAATGATTTTTTGTTAGGGTTGGTTAATTTTTAGTGTGTTTGTGCATTTGTGTGTGTGCCCACTCATCTTTTACTATACTTGTGGTAATGTGATCCTGAGACTATGTTGGGGGGTTAGAGGGAGGAATGGGAGAATAAGTTAGGGCTATAATGTACTAATCTCATCCTATGGGTAACTAGAGTGAACACATGGGGTCTTCAAGATCCATTCCTGGAGGAGGCAGGTAGGGAGGATGAGAGGATGCTAAGCTAGGACAATAAGGCGCTAAAGCCATTGGATCACTAAAGCAGGAGAATAAAAATGTGTCTCTGTCTATTGAACTTTAAGTATGTCTATCATCTTAGCTCATACAAGAATATTGAGTTGGTACCAGCTCACGTGGGGCACAAGTTTGGAGCCATAGAGCAGGTTAGTCTGGGGCAAGCAGCCGTGAGGTGAGAGGGTAGAGACAGAGGGTCACAGGAGCCTGATGTGGGCCCCTTGTGTGGGCCGGGACTAGAAGAATCATAAACCACAGACCACAGGCTCAAAAATAAATGTCAAAGGGAAATAGCGAAAAAAAATGTTTTTTCTCTAAGGGAGGGTAATAATAATGGGAATTTGAAGCTTTTCCCTGCCCTTTAATAAATCTAAGGGATTTTGAAGACCTTCCCTGCTACAAAGATCTTCCCTGCCCCCCAATAGGCTGAATGTAACCACATGGAGCCTGTGGTGGGAGGAATTTGATGAAGGATGGAGCAGAGCCCACAGGAAGCTGAGAGTCAGAACAGCTAGATGGTGGGAGAGAGAGGAAGCACCCAGGGAGACAGCTAGCTTGTGAGTGTTGGTTTGGGGGAAGACTAAAGGATGGAGTGACTCTCTGCTGTGTTTTGGTGTATTAACTTTTATGTTGCTATGATGGATTCAGTTTTCTGCTATGGTGTTGGAATTTGATTTTCTGGTGTCTGAATAAATGTTTTCCTTCTGTCTTCTATATCAAGAGTCTGTTGGGGCGGCTAGGTGGCACAGTGAATAGGGCACCGGCCCTGGAGTCAGGAGTACCTGAGTTCAAATCCAGCCTCAGACACTTAACACAAAAAAACTAGCCATGTGACCTTGGGCAAGTCACTTAACCCCAACTTCCCACCCCCCCCAAAAAAAGCAAAAAATAAAAATGAAAATAAAAATTAAAAATAGTAAAAAAACAAACCAAAAAAACAAAACAAAGAGTCTGTTATATTTCACAATTGATCACTATGCTTGCATCTTTACAGTTGCTGTCAGCACTGTAAATATTATGTTGACATTACAGGGAGTAAGCAGCTTTCAAAGACTAAACCACAGAATCTTCCAAAACAATTGTTTCTTTATTTAATAGAATCTAGCCATCCTAGTATCCTACATATCAACATTTAATGATCCTAAGAATTATTGATTAGTACGGAAAGGGGATAGCATTTGTAACTCTACATCCATTCTTCATCCAATTGTTCTCATTTTACAAATGAAAGAACTGAGGCTAGAGAAGTTAAATGACTTACCCAGGGTCTCTCAAGTAAGTAGATGTCAGAGCCAAGGCTTGAATCAAGGCCTTCCCGTTCCAAGATTAGTGATTTTTACACTATTTCATGGGGCAGTGATTTGGGAACTCTAATGGAGGAGTACTATGCCAGAGGGTTTGGGAAGCATGTTACCTCTTGACAAGGATGATTGATTATTTTAGGTAATTATGAGCTAACCAGCAATGAAGGGTAGCTACGTGGCCCAGTGGATAAAGTGCTAGGCCTGGAGTCAGGAAGGCTCATTTTCCTGAGTTCAAATCCAGCCTTAGGTACTTTCCAGCTATGGAACTCTGGGCAGATTACTTAACCCCTTTTTCCTCAGTTTCCTCAGCTGTAAAATAAGTAGGTGGAGAAAGAAATGGAAAACTAGTATCTTTGCCAAGATAACCCCAAATGAGTTGGACATGACTAAAAACAACAGAAAAAAAAAGAGCTGTCGGAGCAGTGCATCCACAGAGTGCTGGGCCTAGAATTGGGAAGAGCAGTTCAAATAGACCCTCAACACTTCCTAGCTGTGTAACCCTGGGCTAGTCACTTCACCTCCACTTGCTTCAGTTTCTTCCATTGTTAAATGAAGATAATAATAGCACTTACCTCCTATGGCTGTTGTGAGGGATCAGACAAGATAATATTTGTAAATGTACTTAGCACAGCCTGGCATATAGTAGCAGCTACAAAAATACTTATCTCCCTTTCATCCTCTCCCATAGTATTGGTTCCTCTTTAGAAAGGAGAAAACCATGAATTTATAGGTAAAATTGCCTTTACGGCACCCACCTAGAGGGTCGAGGGTAGTTTATAGAATAAACATTCAGCATGATAGAAGTCCAGTTCACAGGTTACATTTATGATATTACTGGGTCCTGCTCAACAGTAGCTAGGAAACATTCCAATTTTTGTTGGGTTAAGGAATCGCTATCCAGAGGAAAGGAGTATCATCAGGATTTAGAGGGTTTTACTTCTATTCTGCTGCACGAAATTACACAGATTATATTTGTCTTCCTTAGAAACACTCTTCCCTTCTATGAAACAGGAAAACCTCTAAGTTAAAAAGATTTTTGGAGAGTATATTGAAAGGCACCCAAAGCAATCTCTTTAATGAAGAGTTTTCATCCTATCAGCAGGTTTAGCCTTAGGATTGGCCAAGAAGAAGACCACTTCAGCGATGTTATTTTAGGGCAGTGGTTCTCAATCTGTGGGTTATGTTCAATTTGTAACAATGAAAATACATCCTGCATATCAGATAGATTCATAACAGTAGCAAAATTACAGTTATGAAGTAGCAACAAAAATAACTTTATGGTTGTGGGTCACCACAACATGAGGAACTGTATTAAAGGGTCATGGCATTAGGAATGTTGAGAACCACTGTTTTAGGGGCTCAGTACTCTCCCAAGGAAAGGTCTCCCTCACTGGCCTGCCCCATTATTTGAAATTCCACTGTTAGAGATTCACTACTGCCTTACTACTTTGGCTAAAAAGCAAGAAGAATATAAATCATAAACATAAAAATACAATTAGATTCAATCTTCTGAATTTCAACTATTATCACCAAGGATCCTTTCAAAGTGCAAATGCTTCTTGGATAGCTAATATATTACTACTCTTACCTATTAACATCTTTGTGTGGTTTATTTTGTTCTTAATCTCATAATGTAGTTCTACTGATCTCATAAACTTAAACTGTAACTTGTATTATATTTACTTATATGAATTACACTCTTCCTTTATTGAATTATGAGATCTCCAACGGGCAAGAACAGTGTTTCCTTTGACGTTGTACCAGGTCAAGTACAATGATAGCAGGCCTGGTACATTATCTCACAGGTGAATCATTGAATTAACATAACATCAAGGCTGTAAGAACATAATTGGAGACGTCTGGAGAGATGGGGTGGAAGGGGGAGCATGAAGTATTGCCTCAAGAGTAGATGGAATGTCCCATGAGGCCGAATGAGCCAAATGGATGTATGTGGTCCAGGGTAGCTATCACCCAGAACAGGGAGGGCATTCAAGAAACAATATAGGAGTTAGGGAATGTTGTGATCAAAATTCACATTGATCTAGCTCTTTAAGGCTTCTCTTATCATAGCTATCTGTGGTAGATAGTGTAAGTATTGTCACTTTCATTTTACAGATGAAAGAACTGAAGATAGAGAAGTTAAATGACTTTCCCAAGGTCATTCAAGTAAGTAGGGTTTGAATCAAGGCCTTCCCATTCCAATATTTAATGTTCTTTATACTATTTCATAAGGGAGTGACAGCAAGGTGATACAATAGACAGAGTGCTGAAGTCAAGATGATTCATTTTCCTGAGTTCAAATACGACCTCAGACACTTTCTGGCTGTGTGACCCTGGACAAGTCACTTAATCTCTGTAAGTAGGGTGGAATTTAGTGTAAGGTGAATTTTAGTGTGCATAAAGTAGATTTTTTTATTATTTCTTAAAGTTCAGTTTCCCAGGATCCATGGCCATAACAATTTCTTGTTCTCAGGTATTAGATATGAGTTCTCATGGTTATGGTTCAAAACATCTCCCCCATGCTTGCACAGCATTATATAATGATAAATAATATGAGCATCCACTGCAACTGCACAATGAGGTGATATAAATGTGTGGGGCTATTGCTGGCAATATGCCTTCTTTGTCTATTGCCCTATAAATTAGGTAGGCATGGTCAAAGTGTGGGGAACATTTAAGGTTGAATATACAAACTGGAATATTGTGTGCCTTGATTGACCCCCATCAAGGTTTGGGGGGAATCCGTGTTTGCCTCAACTGGCCCCCATTGAGGTTTGAGGGGAAGTTTTGTCTTGATTGAGCCCATCAAGAATAGGAGTAGTTTCTCCTCTCCCCCCTTCTCACCAGTCCCTGCAAAATGAGCGATTAGGGATTACTTATGAGTTTGTCCTCCCATCATCAGCAATCCTTTTGTGAGAAAACTAGAGTAGAATAAAGTAAGATCATTAACCCTTTTGAAGCTGTCTTAGTGTCTTTCTCATCTTACCAGATCAAGAGTAAACCTGTGTTAGCAGCCCTCTTGTGTGCTAGTGTAGTTTTACAACCTCTTTTGACTGAGTTTCCTTATCTGTAAAATGTGGTGCTGGAGAAGGAAATGGAAAACCACTCCAGTATCTTCCTCATGAAAACTACGAATAGCATCACAAAGAGTCAGACTCAACTGATAACAATTGAACAACAACAACATTATGCCAGAGGGTTTGAAAGAGGGAGAAAGCATGAAGGTCACCTAAAAGGTTCTTGTAGGTAAGGACGAGGTGATGAAGATGAGGAGAACTAGGGCAGTAGTGGTAGCAATTCAGAGGAGGGGCAAGTGAGCAGCTGGTACAGAATTCTGCCTTTCATGAGTAGGACCAATAGATGACAGCCAACTGAGGAAGGCAGTCAGGAAACACTGTGGAGCAACAAGGTCCTACTGCACCTTTGCCAAATAAATGATCCACGCTGCAGAGTTCTTGCAGCTCACATCTGAAATTGTTTCAGTACTTCTGGACAGTTCATCTTATGGTCACTAAGCCACTTTAAGAGACATTAGTAAGGTTCTTTATAGACTTCTCTGGAGTGTAGTAAACAGATGGGAATGTGTGTCTTCTCTGAAACTAGCTTAGAAAAAAATAGGTTGTCATACATAAGCCTCTAGAGATCTGTAGAAGTCAAGTATTGTAGACTTTTAACACTTGTCCAATTATTTCAGTCAGCCTCAGCCAGGTCAATGTGATCTATTTGTTCTTCGTTCTAAAACAATTCTTAGAGTATCCACTTGCAGTTTATATAAGATGCCTTACAAAATCTCATGGTTCTCAACAGTGTTTTTAGAGCAGCCTGGGCTTTTATCAAATAGCCATCTGCCAGACATTGCTCTATGGAAATAGACTGGGGGTAGGGTGGGGGAAATATGCTGATCATAAATTCAAAATTTCTAAGAGCCATCCAAATCTGGAATGGGGTACTTCAGAGTAGTGGGCTCCCCATCACTAGAGATTTTCAAACAGAAGCAAGATGATCATTTTGGAATACTAAATGAGAGAATCTTTTCTTTAGGTTAAATGTTGATTAGATGACCTCAGAGGAACATACCGACTCTGAGGTTCTATGACTGCAACACGGCATTAATATTTACTATTATGCCGAGGTCATGACCAGATCTCCTCCAGAAGCTTCAATGACTCTTGATTGCATCAAGAATAAAATATAAGCATATCAGTCTGATTTTTAAAACATTCACAGTCTGACTACAATGTATCTTTTTGTTTTTATTTTTTATTCTTTAACATATAATATTTTCCTCTAATTATATACTAAAACTATTTTTAAACATTTGAGTTTTTTTAAGTTTTGAATTCCAAATTCTATCCCTCCCTCTCCATCCCATCCCTGAGGCAGTAAGCAATCGTATATAGATTATACATGCATAATCATGTAAAACATTTCCATATTATTCATTCTGTACAAGAAGACTT
>JAQQSW010010167.1:0-13061 GCA_028646575.1 Pseudocheirus occidentalis | reverse complement strand
TCATTTCGTCTACCTTCAAATATAGCGTTCATACTTCTCTGTGATTCTTCCATCAGCTTCTGTGTAGCTGGGCACATTCTTCCAGGCATGTAGAACAGATGGGGCTTTGTCTTGGTTCTTATATATTTCGTTATTTTGGAATTATGCTCATTCCACTCTTCTTGCAACTGAGCAAGTTCAACCTTTTGTTCCAAAAGCCGCAGCTCTGTCTGTTTAGCACGCCTTTCTGCAAAAAGTTCTCTCCTTTCATTTTCAACCTGTTTTCTTTCTTCTTCTGCTTGCACTTCAAGTTTGTGCTCAATTTCTTGGCGCCTCCTTTGCCTTTCCGTAGCTACGGTGGATTCCTGTTTAAATCTTTGAAGGGTACCCAGTAACAAGCCAAATAGACGGCGATCCCTTTGTTTTTCCTTTTCATCCATCTTTTGATCCTGAATAAAGTCTCGCAGTGTGTGCTCTTCAGAGAGCGCTGCAACTGAAGAATGCAAGGCTGGGTTTTTCACATCCTCCTTTGAGTCACTTTTTTGGCGTGATTCTCTTCTCGTCCTACGCTGCCCTCCCAGCCTACTGACTGCCACTTCAAGGTCTCTCCGTTTGGCTGGCGGGCCTCCTCCACGATCTGAGAATCCACGCCTTAGCAATACAGTACTACGAACCCCACTTCCACCAGGGCCTGAGAGGGCCAGCAATCGAGCTGGGATGGGTCTCACGCCATTGGCATCGAGGCCGGTGAGCTTCCGGATACTCTCGTCCACATTTCTTAAGCTCTCCTTGGCTTTTTCAGCTGATCCTGCAAAGTTCTCACTGACACTGCCATCTTCTCCACCCGAGGCTAGTGCAGAGGCAGCTCTCAAGCCAGGTCCTGCAATGTCTCCAGTCACACTATAGTTTTATTGGCTCCCAGGAAAGAACTTTGGTCGGCAGGGTCCTTAGATCAGGCCTAGGCTGAAGAGAGAGTATGGAGGGTTCCTCTACAGCCAGGTGACTCTGACCTAGCTAGAAAGGGAAAGACTACAAATGAGAGAGATTTATAGTTAGAAGAGCTAGGTTCACACATAGCTAGAAGGGAGTGAGGGGTGGGAAGGTAGTTTACAAAAGAGAGAGATTTAGAAGTTAGAAGAGCCAAGTTCACACCTACCTAGAAAGGAAAAGTGTACAAATGAAAAAGATTCAGAAGTGGAGGAGCTAGATTCACACCTAACTAGAATGAGATAATTTATGAACCAGAGATTCAAAGGTGTAACCCAGGAAAGAGGGGTCTAGGTGGCCCAACTGGGATCTTATAGTTTGTTGGGTTTTTGACTTTGGAAAAACAAGAGTGTAATGATGATGTCTTACTCTGTTTGTACTGTGGAAAATTTAGCCATTTCTTTCCTTGTCATGGGCTTTTAGTCCTGTTGAAAGGTAGAAGGAGGTACAGGCTGGGGGAAAAAGTGAGAAGACCAATTTCTTTTCACTCTGTTTAGGACCAGGAGTCCCACTGACCCAGTTGGCATTTCTGGGCAACTGTACTCTACATACCCTTTAATTGGCCCCTAGAAAGAACCTCCTTCTGTGACCTGCTGGGCAATTAGATCACACCCAGGCTGAAGAGAGAGCTCAGTGGGTTGCTTTTCAACTACAAACTAATCCAATAGCATTGTTGATAATGACTAAGAGACATAAACTTGGCGGTCATTTGGAACTAGAACCATCAGAAATGTATGTCCCTTTCCTAGGGTTCACACCTCTCTCCCCAGAAATATAATAGAACAACTGTTCCTTCATCTCTCTTGTCATTCAGAAACATCATGGCTTTATCTAGTGCATCTCATTCGGGATTTGTCCTGTTTCACTGAGGAAATTTATTATTAATGTTATATCATTTCATCATCATAATTTGCAATATTCCCTTCTGATTTCAAAGGGCACCCCTTCTGCTAGCCTCAAGAGAAACCCTTCTTGACCTTCTAGCTGAAGAATGCCATCCCAATGCAGGCCTTCTCAAGGTCTGGGCTTTGCCCGGTCAACAGAAACCAACCTGAGCTAGTCCACACTTCTAGCGATGACCGTGGACATCCTTGCTCTCTTCAAAGTTTGGGGTGACCTTGTTTACAATGGAGAAACTTTGCCAGAGAAATCCTGGATGGAATGGTTTCCCTAGCCCAGATTGCTAGAGGTTGCTTGGACCCCAGTTTAGACCCCTCCCCCCAACAATAGAAGGTGTCAGCTCAGCCCACTTCCTCCTTAAATATCCACCAATCAGGATGGCTTTTCACTTGTCAGGGGAGGTCCCAGCAAGTTGCTGTCTGGAAATAAAGTAGGCTGACATATACTCTCCTGGATCCCTTGGGTATTCTTGGTCAGCTGAAAAGAGAGGCCATTTGACTTCAGTTTTTTGGTTGATTTGGGGAACCCCAAGCAAGCTGAAAGGTTACCACCTAGGGACTGGAGCCAGCACGTCACTTAGCCCCAAATACCTTTACTTCCTCTGTCCAAATAAAAAGAGGCAGTTGATAGATTGCTTCAATTTCTCTTTTACCCTCTGATTCTAGAATATCAGGGCAGTTTTCCTTGATAATTTCTTGAAATATGACATGTAGCCTCTTTTATTTTATCATAGCCTTCAGGTAGTCCTGTTGTGCAGAGAATAAGAGAGCCAAGACTTGGGTTCAAGACAAATGTAGATGTGGATTTATTAAGCAAGCACGCAACTACCCAAGTATATTCACTCAAATGAGTAGTAATCTTTTGGGGGTACATACTTGATTATATAGGCTAAAACCACAAAAAATACAATCAGGGAGGGGAGCTAGCAGAAGTTGTGATGTACAGAAGCAAAGAACAGCCATTGGTTAAATCTATAGCTCAGGGCTAATTTGGGAATATGGTGCAAGGGTACAAGGGTGCAAGCTTCCTGTGTCATGGGGGTCCCTCCTAGAACAGGGTGGAGGGCGCAGGGTGGAGGGCCATAGTCAGCACTTTCCAGAGCAGAGTAGAGGGTCACAGGGTAAAGGAGACTAGAATTCCCTAGAACAGGCTAGGGTCATGTTCTAGGTGAGGAGAGTGGGAGCCCTGCTTGGTCAGCGGAACAGGACAGGGTGGTCCCTAGATAAGATCCTTGCTCCATAATGAACCTTATACACTATAATAATACAAGAAGAATATATAAAATTCTGATTGTGGAAGGAGAGGTCAGGGAACTATGCCTTGAGCAATATGACCAGACATGTCTTAAGCAGTTTTCAAGCTATGACAAAATGTAGAATAGAAATATAAAAGGGACTTAATGGTGGGCCACAAATCAGGTGGTGTACAGTGACCTGGGATTTGGGTTTGGATATAACAGTCCAATAATTTTTAAATTACCTCTCCTGGATCTATTTTCCAAGTCTATGGCTTTCCCAGGGAGATATTTCACATTGTCTTCTATTTTTTCATTCTTCTGGTTCTGTTTTTTAATTTCTTGATTTCTCATAAAGTCATTAACTTCCATTAGCTCCATTCTAATTTTTAAAACTAACTTTTGTTCATATTTAGTTTGCATCATTCATTTCCACAATATTTTGAGTTACAAATTTTCTCCCTGTCTTTCCCCTATCCACCACCTCAAAACAGCTGTCCCAGTATATACTCCTTCCCCCAATCTGCTCTCTCCTATATCCTCCCCCATCACCCCTCTGACTTTCCAGTATGGCAAGATAGATCTCCCTACCCCAGTGCCTGCATATCTTATTTCCCAGTTACATGAAAATAATAATAATTTTATTATTTATAATATATATTACATTGTATGTTATATGTATTATATAATATATTTATACATATATGTATGTGTGTATGTATGTATATATGCATACATATACATGTTTTATTTAAACATTTGATTTTAAAACTTTATATTCTAGATTCTTTCCCTTCCTCCCTCATCACCCACCCCAACTGGAAAGACAAGCAGTTCAATACTGGCCATATATGTGTAGTTATGCAAAGCATTTCCATGATGGACATATTGTGAAAGACTGACTGTATTTCCCTCCCTCCTATCCTGCCCCCCACTTGTTCTATTCTCTCCTTTTTCCCCGTCCCTTTACAAAAGTGTATGTTTCTCACAACAGTCCCCACCACTCTGCCCTTTTCTCCATCATCCCCCCTCTCATCCCCTTCCCACCTACTCTCCTGTACAACAAGATACCCAATTTAAAGTGTATGTTAATCCCTCCCTAAGCCAAATTCAGGGAAAGTAAGGTTGAACCATTCCCTTTTGCCTTCTTGTTCTTCCCCTCCATTGTAACAGTTATCCCTTACCTTTTCTATATGAGATAATGAACCCCATTCTGTCTCTTCGTGCCGCCTCTCATTATAATTCTCTCCCACCTCTCAATTTCACCTTTTAAATATCATCTCTTCATATTCAATTCATCCTGTGCCCTCTATGTGTACTTGTACACATATATACACACACTCACTTATGTATTCATATGCATATATACCCTCCTATATAGACATATGTGTATGTATACATACATATACATATATATGTGTATATATATATATATATATATGTACACATTTATATTTCCTTCAACTATCCTCATACTGAGAAAAGTTTAATAAGTTACAATTAGCATTTTTCTATGTTGGCATGTAAATAGTCCAACATTGATAAGTTCCTTATCATTTCATTTCCCTGTTTACTTTCTCATGCTTCTTGTATTTGAATGTCAAACTTTCTATTCAGCTCTTGTTTTTTCATCAAGAATGCTTGAAAGTTCTCCACCTCAGTGAATTACCAAATTTTACACTGAAACATTACGCTCAGTTTTTCTGGGTAAGTGATTCTTGGTTTTAACCCTAGCTCCCTTGATCTCTGGAGTATCATGTTCCAGGCCCTTTGATCCCTTAATGTAGAAGCTGCTAGATCCTGGGTTATCCTGATTGTGTTTCCACAATATTCAAATTGTTTCTTCTTGGCAGCTTGTTATATTTTCTCCTTCATCTGGGAACTCTGAAACCTGGCTATAACATTCCTAGAAGTTTTCTTTTCAGGATCTTTTTCAAGAGGTGATGGGTGAATTCTTTCGATTTCTATTTTGTCCTCTGGGTCTAAAATATCAGGACAATTTTCTTTGAGAATTTCTTGAAGGAAAATTTCTAGGTTCTTTTTTTTATCATGGCTTCCATGGAATCCAATAATTTTTAAATTGTCTCTCCTGGATCTATTTTCCAAGTCAGTGGTTTTTTTTGATGAGATATTTCACATTGCCTTCTATTTTTTCATGTGTTTGGATCTTTTTAACAGTATCCTGATTTTTAATAAAGTCATTTGCTTCCATTTGCTCCAATCCAATTCCGAAGGAATTATTCTCTTCAGTGAACTTTTGAGATTCTTTTTTTCCGTCTGGCAAATGCAGCTTTTAAAGGCACTCTTCTCCTCATTGACTTTTTGGGCCTATTTTGCCATTTGAGTTAGTCTATTTTTTAAGGTGTTATTTTCTTCAGTCAGGTTGTTGACTCACTTTTTATCATTTTCTTGCATCATTCTCATTTCTCATTACTCTCCCCAATTTTTCCTCCACTTCTCTTATTTGGTTTGCAAAATCCTTTTTTGGAGGTTCCAATGTAGAAGCATTGACTTTGATGACAAAGAAGATCAAAACATATAACCAGAAAAAGACACCCTAGTAAGATTCTGTAGTCTGACTTTTTTTACACTGTTTATTCATCCCCCCAGCCCAATACTTGACCTTCTAACTTTTTGTCCAGGTAGGACTCTGCTTCCAGTAGGGATGGGTAGGGGTGTTCTGTCCGAGGCTTCGGGGATTTTGTATCAGCTGCTCAATTCCCCACTGTCCCTGAGGAGCTCCAGAAGCAGCAGAAGCTGCTCCTGCCTCTGGTGCCACCATCTCCACTGCCCTGGGGATAGACTGTGCTCAATTTCACCAAGGTCCCACATATTTCCCCCACTCACTTTCCATGCTGTCCTCCTCATTTTTGTGTGGAGAAGTCTTGAAACTTCACAGCTGCCAGTGATTTTCAGTGCCTCAAGATCTGCTCCACCCTGTTTGAGCCTGCATGACCCATGCTGACCTGTCCTCCACTCCCAACCCAGTGAGAGAAATCCTTCCTGCCCATCTTTCAGGCTGTCTTGGGCTGTAGATATGTTACACTCTGTCATTTTGTGGTTTCTGCCTCTCTAGAATTTGTTCAGAGTCATTTTACATCATTTGGAGGGGTTTGGGAGTGAGCTCAAACACATCCCTGCTTTTACTCCACCATCTTGGCTCTGTCCCTGACTGTAAATTTTATTCTACTGTGACATTTGCAAAAACGATTTTTAACCAGACTATGCTTACTTTTATTTATTAGTTCTTTTTCTGGAGGTGGATATCATCTTCTTTCATAGATCCTTTATATTTGTCTGAATATTTATAATATGCAGAATAATTTCTTTCTTCACAATTATTCTTTGAACAATATTACTGTAATGCATTTGTACATATAGAACATATGCATACATACACATACTCACCTCCAAAAATAGCAAAAACACTGTCCCAAAGGAATTCCCTTAGAAAAACTCTTTTTATCATATAGGATAAAGGAGAGCTTGTCAATGTGCCAACAATGCGGAAAAGAGAGAGAGCAAAAGCAAAAGATTAAGTTCTGTGATGTTTGTTCTAAAACAACCATTAATTCAGCTGAGGAAGTATTGTGGCTCCCATATGGATCTTTTGATTATCAGAAATTGAAAGACTTAAGTGTTATTGTAACAGGTTATGTTAAGAAAGTAAGAGTCATCTCAATTTCTTTTTTTAGGAACTTTTTTACGAAGCCCCAAATTATCATACCACTAAAATCCAGTTATCTGATGGCATCAGCTCAGTCTTTATCCCATTTCCTTCTCTGCTCCCTTACCCTGCCTTTTCTCTTCTTCCCCACCCCTTTGACCTGCTACCTCTTTGATCTAGCCTACAGATTTCCCATCTTCCTTAGCCCCTTCTTCTCAAATTCCATTGCTTCCCTCAGCTCCTTCTCCCTTATCTAATTGCCTTGCCTTGCCTTGACAGCTGGAAAAAGCTGTGGTATAGTTCCTAAGAAGCAGGGTGGAGTGGGGAATGACTGTGGATGTCAAAACTAGCTCTTCTTTTCCCTAGACCCCAAATTCTCTCCAGATACTCCTTTTAATCCCCCCTTTCCACCAGTTTTAGAAGTTAAATATCTACACTTTCTACTAGCAAGGAAAAACATAACAAATGCTAACAAATTCAAGCTGTGTGGAAAGAAATTTTGTTTTAACTTAGAGGAGTGTAACAGGAATGAGATTTGAAGTTCCTTTTGTATTGCTAAGCTAAGAGGTACTTAGCATCTAGTTCATATTAAGCCTCTGTTAAAGAAACAGAAGGTATGAGCTCCTGTCTTCTGTTGCTGATGTAACAGGAAGGAGCTGAATGCAGGGGTGGGGGCAGGGAATACTGTATATAAGGAAAATCACTGGAGAGGGAGAGTCAGAATTTCTTGGAGGCAGAAGCAGCTGCTGTCAAGGAGGCTGAAGAGGAAGGATCCAGGCTGGAGAGAATGATTTTTATTTAGGGCACCTGGGTGAAGTGATTTAGAGAGGGGGAGACAGATGTTCTTGGAGCAAGCTTCTTGGAGGCAAAAGCTGCTCCCACCAGGAGGCTGAAGAGGAGCTGGGGAAGCTGAAGAGGAAAGACCTGCCCCCCCTCCCCCAAGCTGGAGAGAATGATTTTGGTTTTGAAAACCTGGATGGGGTAATTTTGATTCTGGGAACCAACTGAAACTTCTGCTGAGTCTGAGGGCCAGCTGGAGGTGCTAAGGAGTAGCTGAGTATTTCTGAGGGCCAACCAGAGCTACTGAACACTGAAGAAGCATGACTGTGATGCTGGTACTTTATATGATCCTGTTTGTGACTTTGTTAAGCATTGTCTTCCCAAGAACAGAGACAGTGAAGGATTTGAGATGGACTGGACCCTGTGAGCTCCAATGTGGAGCAGGAACTGCACAGAGAGCTGAACAAGGAGCTAGGAGCTGTCTGCATTTGAACCCAGGTGACAGTTTGTTGAATCCAGGTAGGACCTGGGACCATGGAAAGGGATCCAGGGAATCTGAGAACTACCCTCCCCCCCCCACAGTGAAGCTGAAAGAAGACTTTACTTGGATACTGTGTACTGACTGAGAAAATGTAAATTTACTAGTGACCTAGGGGTGGAGGATTTGTGTATTTTTGAAGACTGAATAATGAATGATGAAGGAAGACTGAATAATTGAGTTGATTGAATGATTGATTGACCAAATAATTGTAATTAGTAATTGAAGACTGAATAAGTGACTGATTAAGTTAACTTAGTGTGCCCCTGAGTGGAGAATTTTGACTATTGTACTTTGTGTTCCTTGAGGAGGCAAACCTCTTTAAGGATGATTGAATGATTGAGTTACTAAATGATTATTCTTTGTTGAAAACCTTGTGACCACTGTGGTGGAAACCATGTGGCCATTTTCTGTGATAAGTTGTTGTGAATGGTATATTTTGATTTCCTATGATAAGTTTTAATATTGTGAATACTGCATCTTGATTTACTGTGAATGTTTTGCTTTGATTTGTTGTGGAATAAATAGAGTGTTTACTGTACTTTGTAATCAGAACCTTAAAAGCTGTTCACAGTAGCATTCTTCTGGAAAGCTGCTCACTCTTGGCTTTAGCAGCAGCTAAAGGATAAGATTTTGTTTGTTTGTTTTTTAACTTTAGAGACCAAAACTTTAACTGAGAAATGATTTTGTATAGCAAAAGTCTAAATTCAGATGTGATTGGATCTCCAAATTAAAATTTAAAGATTATATATATATACATATACATATAAATTTGAATCTTGGGAATTGTCTGGTCTCTTGGCCACCAAAATTTGATTTTAAATGTCAACCCTTTCCTGGTTCATGAAAATAGGAAGATTGTGTAAGGAAGGGACTCTGAAATTCATGAAATATATTGGCTTAGATTTCTTTTTAGTTCTTTCAGAATATGAGGTCCCAATCTCACGTATGCACCAACTCCATATTAGTCTGAAGGCTGGAGAGCCATCACTTGAAAACAAAGCCTTGTGAATAGAGCGCTGACTCTAGAGTCAGGAAGACCTGACTTCAATTCTAGTCTCAGACACTTGACACACTTTCTAACTGTGTCCCCCTCCAAAAGAACTGGAAAATAAAATGAAGCCTCTAAAATTTTGTTGTTGAGGACTTCAGGGTAACCTCAGCATTTTCCTAAATTGTCCTCTAGCATAACTGCCATGGGTTCCTGTTCTTTCACACATACATTGTTTCCCTTCTGTGGATAATTGTCAACTACACAACTTCCAGCCACCATAAACCCAATTTGCTATCATCAGTCAGCAAGCATTCTGGAGGGAGATTCATTAATAGATTTTAAGACTTTTGGAGTAAGCACATTAACAAAAAAATGTCTACTGGTCTGGCTTGGAGATGCAATCATCCTATTGGTGATCAATCAAGACTTTCCATTTGTTACTTTTAAAAGAAAAAGTATTCTGGACTAGCCAACTAAAGTATAATTAAGGTCTAGAATATTCTAGAACTTACTGATATATACTCATCTACCTCAAACTTATTATTCTTAGTGGAGGATTTAGTTAATGTTTTCATTCAATTTGTCAGCTCATCAAGAGTAGGGAATCTCTTAGTCTTATCTGCATATGTTGTACACCACAGAGGTTCTGAACCTGGGATCCATGAACTTTTATATGTATGTGTGTGTATACATACACATATATGTATGTATGTATGTACATACTTAACTATATTTCAATATAATTGACTCCCTTTGTCATTCTCTATGTTCTGTTTCATGTATTTCAAAACATCACTCTGAGAAGGAGTCCAGGTTGTCAAAGGGATCAATGACACAAAAATGTGTAAGAACCTATATTTTATACAGGTTCTTATTTTATAAGATAGGGCCCATATTGGATATGATATGGACTGAGGTTTGTTGGAAATCAAGGGTTAGAAAGTTTGTGTGGTTTTCTAAGGGGTGTATTGGAGACTGCAGTTAATGGTTGCCCCATGAGTGGGAGATCAGTATATTGTGAATTGCTGATTGAATTTTAGTGTTAAGCTGGTTCTCGTCTTAGGGAAACCAGGTGAATCGATTGATTGAATTTTTAAGTGTTAAGCTGTGCCCCGAACCTGCAGGGCATCAAGGAGGACCTGGAAGAGAAAATAAGGGCCGGAGGGACAGGAGATGCAAATAATGGAGACAAGACAGGCTTTCTGATCAAGTCTTGTTTATGGCAGGGTAAAGCTCCAATACATATACCCCAAAAAGAGGAAGTAGGAAATTTCCATTCCTAAGCAGGTGGAGGGCTGTAACAACTTTAGGGGCCACAAGATATTCAGTCAGCAGGTGGTTATCTTTATGCAGGCTATCCTGAGAACCACTTGCTCATCTTTATGCAACCTATTCCAAGAACCTTTTGTTCGGCTACTTTCTTATCATTGCTCAATGTCCATGTCAGCACCCTGGGCGAGTCTTGCCCTTGAGGCCCCCAATAGGAGCTATTCCACGAACCCTTTTTTCAGCTAGTTTTTATCATTGCTCAATGGCCATGTCAGCACCCCAAGTGACTCTTGCCCTTGTGGACCCAACAAAGCTGGCTTCCCCCTTAAGAAAACCAGATAATTCTTCTTTTGTTCCTTGTTCTAAATATTGTGACTTTCTGTAAATACTATGCTAAATATTGTGATATAATATTGAACTGTGAATATTGTACAGAATCTTGATTTATAATTGAATAAACAGAGTGTTCACTACTACTGTGTAATCTGAATCTTAAAAGCTGTTCACAGTAGCATTCTTTTAGGAATCTACTGTTGATTGGCCTTACACACCTCCTCTGAAACTTATAATCTTTATCAATCAACAAGTAAACATTTATTAATAACCTATTATGTCCCAGGTACAGTCCTAAGTGCTTGGGATACACAAGGAGGCTTTGTCTGGGGGTGATGCAGCCAGTAAATGTAAGAGATGGTACTTGAACCTATATCTTCCTGACTCAAACACCACAAGTTCAAGTACAGCCTCAGAAAAGATAACGTCCTGGCCACATGGACCACCAGAGTCCCTGCAAGAAATGAAGTGAGACATATAAAATCTCATGTTAAATGGGGTTTCATCTAAGAAGGAAGGATGGCAAAGAGAATACTAGTGTAAATCAGATTGTTTACTGTCTTGGGGAGGAAGAAAATTTGGAACCCACAATTTTACCAAAATGAATGAAAATGATCTTTGTGTCTAATTGAAAAAAAGTGTGGTCTAGAGAAATCCTGGGGGCCCTAAGACCCTTTCAGAAGGTCCATAAGGTCAAAATTATTTTTATTATAAACTTGAGATGTCTTCATTTTGAATATAAGCACTGATAATATAATTCATATAAACTAAAGCTTTTTTTCAGGGGAGGTAAATGGTTTAAGAGTGTAAAGTGGGCTTGAGACCAAAAAGTTTGACAACTGCTGCTGGTAGGGAAGGCCTTCATGTAACCGGATGGGATCTGAAGCCCCAAAAAGCAAAAGACCTTGTCTTTGGTATCTGGACCCCAAAAAGGAAAAGCCTCTGGATTTCCCATGTTTACCCAGGTCCCTGGTGTTCATTTTGGGCAATTAAAGGAGTATTATCATGACATTTAGAAACCTTACATTTAATACAGGTTACATTATGATGCTTATCAATCCTAGTGATTTTTACATTGCTATGGTTACCCATATGAATGCATATCTCCCCCCTAGACAGACCCATACAAAACTGTGGTCAATTTTGCTTAAGTATGTCCCGTTAGGAACAAAAGCAGAAAAGACTGTTGTTATTGGGGAAGTATCCAAACCAATTTGTTTAGGATACCCTCCGTATCTCTGTTTAACGTTCGTATTATTGTGCCAGGAAACCTAGTTTTGCTGATCCACCTGATGGCAAGCAGGTACATCAGTCCTACAGTTCAAAATTGTGAGATCTGCTTGCCCTCATTTTGGCTCTGGCTCCTTCTCCTCCACTGTTGGGCTCCCTGGGTTCTGGTCCTGGGGGGTGGGGTGAGTTTGTGGTCTCTGCATTTGTTGACACAGGCCTTGTTCTCCTTTCTGGTATTCAAACTTCCTAGTGCAGACCTGACTATTGTCCCTTAACATTTTTCCATATCACCCATTTAGTAGCTGCGGTTGCCTGGGGCTATGGTCTTTTAGAATTGCCAATTGTATGGTCAGTAATGACAACCCTAGAATTCATCTTGGGGTTCCAAGGTACCAGGTCCCCCCTTTATTTTTGAAGAGCAGTTTTAAGGGTGCATTTTTTCTTTCAACAATAGCTTGACCAGTGTGGTTATAAAGCATGGTGAATACCCCATTGAAGACAGAATATACATGTATATAATTCAGAGGGCAGTTAGAGTTAAGTGTCTTGCCCAAACTCACAAGACTAGTATGTCTGAGGTCAAATTTGAACTCAAGTCCTCCTGACTCTAATTACTAAAAAAAGCTTTTGGAGGATCCTTAAGTAATTAATTCCAAATTGGCTAATTACCAATAAGTTGCTTCTAATAAAACATGCTTGTACCATAAAACACTGTCTAAACAGGTATTATTTCCAGAATAGTAATAAACTTGGAATGAAGTTGACCTTTTTGATGAGGTGTAGGCTCTGGGACCCCCCCTTGAGCTACTTGAATCTTTGAGGTACTTACTCTGGGAAACCTCTTAAAGTCTGATTGAATCTTCAGGAGGCATTTGTGGAGGCCATAAGTATTTCATTGTGGTTGGGTCCAAACCTGTTACTAGCCTGGCCCTCCATTGTCCATCTGCTTCCCACCCTTGAGTCTATCAAAATATCAATCAACTCTTGCATTGACCTCATTAACTCCACTTGAAGACCCTCCTGTAATGGTAATTAATTTGTTTGATCAGATGTTAAGTAGATCCTAGTAACCTAGTGTTAAGTATAGAACTCTGTCCATTGGTGAAAAGGTGTGAATTCCCAGAACTCTGTCCATTGGTGAAAAGGTGTG
>JAQQSW010010166.1:0-13061 GCA_028646575.1 Pseudocheirus occidentalis | reverse complement strand
GGCATAAAAGGGAACAGATTGTGGGAGGGGTCTTACAGTGTGATCAATGTTCTGGGCTGGGGGTAGGGACAAAAAGGGGAGAAAATTTGTAACTCAAAACCTTGCGGAAATGAATGATGTGACCAAGAAAATAAATTAAAATTAAAAACAAAAACAAAAAAAGAAAATAAAGTAATTCCCATAAATGCTAGGTGGATCTCTCACAGTGAACTTGAGATATGCAGAAGATAAACATTCATAAATGGTTGTGATATGTATCATTGAAAGGAATACTCATATTGGTGAGATCATAAATGCAATGGTATATTTGAACTTATTCATTAAGATTTTATTAATGTTTTTAAACTTTGAACCGGTGGACCTATGTTTGCTCACTCACTCACTCATTCAATAACTGTACTTTTATTAGGAATTAGAACTTGAGCAACTAAAGATATAAAATACACTAGAGAAGTAATCTATTTAGAAGTAGAAATAAGCAGGCACTCCAATTGTATATGAGGGATATTAGTTATTTTTGTTTCATGAGGTCATTTGAATTACTTTAGTAGAGATCTAATGGGCAGTTAGGCGGTATGGAGTACAGAGCCTAGAGTCAGGAAGCCCTGTCTTAGTGAGTCCAAATCCAGCCTCAGACACTTAATAGCTATGTGATCCTGGATAAGTCACTTAATTCTGCCTTCTCATCTGTAAAATTAGTTGGGGAAGGAAATGACAAACCACTGTAGTATCTTTGCAAAGAAAATCCCAAATGGGGTCACAAAGAATCAGGTATGTCTGAAACAAGTGAACAACAAAATATACATGGGAATATTTGTCCAGATCTTGATAGTTTATAAAATATTAGATTCTTATTAGGAAATTATTGTTGCTTTTTAAAATAAAAAGTAAATAAATGATTAAATAAATTGCAGATTAAAATTTTCCCCAAGGCTTCTGTACTAAATATAGTGTCAGTCATCTATTTAAATAATTGAGCTATATAAACCAGTTAGAGTTTTCTTTTTGTAATTATTCAATATTGATAATTCCATTTAATATTGATTCATCAGGAGAGATATTGCCAAATTCTGATATGACTTTCCATATGACTTGTAAATTATCAGAATGAAAGTAGTTTCCTTATGTACTCCAGACAAAAGGTTACCACCCTATCAGTTAATGGAATCCTTATTAACATAAATTAATTATATATTTATAAATGAATAAGAAAACTATCAGTTATCTGGATAAAAGCACATAGATGTTTAGACAACAGAACAAAATGAGACTAAAAATGAATCCTCTGTCCCTTCTGATTCTAAGTATTACGTCTATTTAAACATATTTTCACATATACATTATTTCTTTTAGACAAAACTTCTAAAATGTATATCGTAGAAAATAATTTTTATAACTAAGTGATATCCCTCTTATAGTAAAAGATAATGCTTCAATGGAATTTGCTACATCTAATCTCTAAAGGAGAGGTATTTTCTTATCATAACTTTTAAACCTAATTCCCATAGGCAAAGTGGGGGCTGCTGCTAGTTCCCATGGAACAAATAAAAACTAATTGGCCAAAATTGAGATGTGCCACTCTTATTAATATACAAAAGCTTTTATAAAAATCCCCCAAATTAAAAAAGTTAAAAACAATACTTTGTCTCATTATATCATTCAAATTCCTCTTGATTTAAATGAGAGAAGCAATTAAGAGTTCCAAATACCAAATCTCATTCAGTAAGTTGATTAAAATAAACAAAATTGCATTTGGAAAAAGACATACTTCTACATTTGCATCTACCTGTTAATTTAATTAAACATGTTTTTATTTAGAATGTACTGCCTATAAGACTGTGCTAGTCCCTGAGGATGCAATGAAAAAACAACAACAAAATCGAAGAATATTTGCTCTTTGGCAATTTATTTATGTGGTTTCATGGCATATATGTATATGTGTATGTATATGTGTGTATATATATACATACAAACACACATACACATATACATATATATACACACACACACATACACACATATATTCACAAAAAGAAATTTATCAAAATTTCTTTGAAAATAATTCTTTGAAGGGGTCACTAATAACTGGAGGAATGTTTCTGTTATTATTCTTATATAAGAAGCCATGCCTAAGCTGAATATTATGGGGAACTAAGGATTGCATGAAGCAGAGAAGAAAAAAGTGCACTCTGGGTTTGGAGAGTAGGAAATTGCAAAGTATGAAAAGCTGGAAAAGGAATACAGTGTCCATGGAAAAGCAAATATGGGTTGGAAGGAGTTCTAGAATAATCTGGGAGACAATGTGAAACAAACCTGGGAAGATATGTTCCAATTAGGTTCTGGAATTCTTTAAATTCCACTGAGGTAATTTATATTAGAGGTAAAAGGGAGCCAGTGTGCACATATATATATAATATATATATTTGTGTTTATATCTATAGCTATATCTATAGTATATATCTATTTATATCTACAGCTACATATATCTATAATATATATATATTTATATCTATATATTATATCTATAGCTATATATATATTTATAGTATATATTTATATCTATAGCTTGGTTATCTATTGTGATATCTAAATATCTATATGTAGATATAGCTATACTGCATTGTCTCCATATTGCAAGTCTCCATGGCAATGATATTTCTACATAGAGAACTATAGAGATAAGTAATAAATGTGAAAGGTTTTTTTAAGACAAAAATAAATCGGCGAATTTTTTTTTTGGGGGGGATGTCAGCTCTCTGAGTGGTACAGGGAGTAGCCCATGGGTCTAATCCTTGTAAAATTCCCTGTCCTTTACTTTAAACCTATGTAGCTAGGTACGACTTGCCACAATTTAGACTATGCAAGCACATCCCTCTAGAATCCAGTGTTATTTCTATTTTATGACATGACAAGGTATTCTCGCAGGCCTTTTATTGAGTCAAAGGAAGATGCCAGCCCCAAATAATGTGTCTTTAAAATTTGTGACCAGGTCAAATAACATCCTCTAAAATTAAAGCTAACAAGGCTCAACATGGAAAAAAAAAAAGGATTATCCATAAGCTAAAGTAAAGACTCTAGGAAATATGTAGGTAAGCCTGTGATGTCTGATAAATTGCATTAGACAAAAAAATAAACATATTAAAAAGAGATTAAATACATATATTAAAAATTAAACACATATATTAAAATTATAAAACATATAATAAATACATATATTAAAATAAATACATATGTATTAAAATACATATATTAAAAATCAGGAACAAACCTGAAAAACTTATGGAAGACAAACAGAAACAGAAATGGTGGTATTTGTAGACATTAGACATCAATGAATAAACTCTAATCTTGGAAATATACCCAGTCTAATAAATTTACACAGACTGGTGGCCTAAAGGGAGTTTAAACAAGGACAAATCCCTATTTCTCTAGTAAAGTCCAAGGAAGGGAATTTCTTGAGAAATTCTTAAGTTCCACTTTGTAGCCGTATATTTCAAGATAATTTATATCTTGGCACGAAAGCTTATCAGTCAAACTCTAACGTATTTGATTATTATGCATTTACTTCTCTAGGCCTGATCATCTACAGAAGAAATTGACAAAATAAAGGACCCGCATTTAAAAAGTCCAGACACTGATCAGAGATAGGGACAAGTTAATACAACAAGACAATTAAATAATAATGGAAGTAAACATAATAAAATGAAACTTAAAAAATACTACAAAATATACTGTTGAAGTACTAATGCTACTGAGAGAAAGAAAAAATCAATGGAACAGTCAGAGGAGGCTGCATGGAGGAGCTGTGATATGAGTGAGTCCTTGTAGGACTCCATCAGGTAGAGATCTTTTGAGGTAATGACCTTTTAATGATCAGATAATGACCTTTTAAGCAGTGGAATGCAATGTGGAAAGATAAAATATGGAAATTGCTAACCATATTTCAAACTTTGCCAGCCTGTCATTTTGGAGTCCTGCTGACCATGTATTTTCTAAAACAAGTGCTCAAATCAATTTTATCAATCATTTGTTAAGATGAAAATGTATGGTTTCATATAACAATAATATGGGTTTTTTCACGTCCACCATTTTCCACTTAGTAATGTCACTTTTACCTTTGCAATTGTTAATTCTCTGCTTGTTCAGTCATCTTTCAGTTGTGTCTGATTCTTTGTGACCCCACTTGGGGTTTTCTTGCCAAAATGGTTTGCCATTTCCTTCTCCAGCTCATTGGGTTAAGTGACTTGCCCAGGATACACATCTAGCAAGTGACTAAGGTCAGATAGAACTCACTAAGATGTGTGTTCCTGACTTTATGGCCAGAACTCTACCCATTACAACACCTAGCTACACACTAGATTATCTACTAAGACAATCCAAATGATCTCATTAAACAAAAATAACTAGTAACCTGCAAATATAATTATCTCTACTAGCTAAGTTTTTTTTTTGTGGAGGCAGAGGGAAGGGGTGGTAATTTTTGGTTAGGAAGTTCCATGTAGCAAAGAAGGTCAGCACCTTCTTCTTTTTAATCTTAGAAAGTTCTTTGGATGGTGAGAAGAACAAGTTAAATATAACTTTCCCAACATCTCACAGCTTTTAAATGACAGAGACAAGAAATGAATTCATGTCTTCCTAATTTGAGCCTAACTCTATCAATTAGGTAGAATTGCCTTTTGATTTTTGTATAACTTCAGATTATTGATAAAAGAGATCAGCATTATAAAGTGATTATTGAGAAATAATTGATATATATTAAAGAACCATAAAGGACTTTTAAGAATATGCAATGAAATTTACATGAAAATTTTTCTCATAATATTTTGATTACACCACCCAATTCAGAATTTGAAATCTCAAATGTGTCTTTTTTTTTTTTTGCTTTTTTTTTTTTTGGAGGGCAGTTGGGGTTAAGTGACTTGCCCAAGGTCACACGGCTAGTTTTTTTTTTTTTGTGTTAAGTGTCCGAGGCTGGATTTGAACTCAGGTACTCCTGACTCCAGGGCTGGTGCTCTATTCACTGCGCCACCTAGCCGCCCCTATGACAGATTTGCTTTTTTTATTTTTGGAGTGCAGTTGGGGTTAAGTGACTTGCCCGAGGTCACACGGCTAGTTTTTTGTGTTAAGTGTCTGAGGCCGGATTTGAACTCAGGTACTTCTGACTCCAGGGCTGGTGCTCTATTCACCGCGCCACCTAGCCACCCCAAATGTGTCTTTTTTTAACCTGATTTTGTAAAGATTATATAAAAATTCATATTAAAAATAAAAGAATAAAATATACTCAAAGAAAGTCCATATTTGTCTCTTATCTCCAATTCTGATTTTAGGAAGCTCTGTCTTTTGATTTATCCATATAAGACTCAACTTTATGTGCCTTAAGCAGCAGGGTTTTTTTTTATCAAATAATAATCAGGCATATAACAAGAGTGCCATTCGGATCATGTTCATTTTCCTCTAAAAATGTGCAATCTAAAATCCTTCCTTTCTAGCATCTTAATAGGCTAGTGTGAAAGAAATTATTAGAATTGATCTTAACAGGATTGTGCCATCTGTTCTGAATCACAAATCCTGAACTCAACAAGAGCTTGGAATGCAGAATGAATCAGGTAGAAATAGATTCTATAATTCTTCCATGTAATGCTGACAAAACCTGTCATAAAATTAAAATCAAATGTCATTATTTACAAACACAAATACTATTCTAAGAATCAACATTACAAAGCAATAAAACATTGTTTATGTACTTCGAAAATGAATACCCCAAAGTCAACAATTACACAAACACAGTGACATTCAGCCATACACAGTGAGATTCAGCCATAGACAAACACTTAATCACATAGAACATAGTTTATAGAAAATGTGCTTTTTTCAGATTAAAAGTGCATTCATTTCCTTTTGTACTCATGCTGCATATTAAAAACAAGCTGTTTTTATAATTTTTTAAAATGGTAGCCGACTCTGCCATTCTTACCTATACTAGATGCAGATAGGGAATAAATTATTAGAGGAATAGTCACATTGTTTAGGTCACTTTGGAGAAGCATTTAAATTCATATTTATATTTTCAGAAAAACCTGATTTAGACAATAATAGGATGATAGAGATGGAAAAGGTTAATAATATCAAATGAGTCTTTTATTTTAGAGTGAAGAAAAATTACTCAGGAGATTGCTTTATTTGTCTGAAGTCACTTGTCATTGTAACTAGAATACCAATTCCAATCTCCTGATTCCCCATACATTCTTCTTTATCTAAAGTACTTTGCTCAATTTGTATTCTTCCAGATATCCTCCAGGCTTATCCAAAGTACAGGAGATTGAGACACATGATGATGGAGATCCATATAGCACCTCTACTTTATGGAGTTTTACAATCTGACAGATAACACTCATTCCGTAAGACACAAAGCTGAATAATTAACCATAAACTGAATAATCAGAAAATATAAGGAATTTAGTGGTACATTGCTTCCATTTGATATATGTATACACATAAATATGTAATTTATGTGTAAACAAACATATATAAAATGTAATAAGAAAATATTTAAAATACCCTGTGATGAGTGCTTTTCTAAAACATATAATTCTTCCTTATTTATTTTTTTAATATAATTTGAATGCTGCATTGGGAATACTCAAATAGGAGTCTATCCAGTAGGATGATATACAATTAAATAGGCAGAGCATTGTTGCTGTTGTTTTTTTCACCAGTATGTACATTTTAGATAAATATCACAGATGGGGAATGAGTTGGTCCAGAATTGAAGAGGAGAAAGGGAGCAGGCGGAATCACACTTGCTTAATTGCATAGTCATTTTAATGGTCCCAAGCTGTTCCATAAAATAAAAACCCATCTTTCTAATACCAATATTCTCCAAGGGATGCCATATGGCTGTGGATCAAGGAACACCAAAATCTCTGATGAATTAGAATTATGAGTGACCCAAAGGACAATGGTCTACATGGCAGAAATAAATAGGCAGCTGTAAATTCACATTGATGAATTGTACAAAAGAAGTGACATAAAAGATAACATCATGGTAAAGACCTATTAGAAGATTTCTAGCTTGTTGAGCGGACCCTTTATGAAGGATTTATAGGAGGTCATGAATAAGAACCACAAAGGATAAGAAGGTGTGAATGGGTTGTAATCTACACCACTGGAATAAGAAATCATATGGATGAGATTTGGGATTGACTAATACTTATTCTTACTGAAATTGAGATAGACCTGTTGGTGAAACAAAATAAATGATGTTACATATGTAGAAGCAAAGTGTATGCTTAAAGGTAAGAAATTAATGTGGCAACTAAATGGTAAAATGGATAGAGTGTTGGGCCTGGAGTCAGGAAGACTCTTCCTCCTTAATTCAAATCAGGCCTCAGACACTTACTAGCAGTGTTACCTCAGGCAAGTCACTTAACCCTATTTGCCTCAATTTCCTCATCTGTAAAATGATCCAGAGAAGGAAATAGCAAACGCTCCAACATCTTTGCCAAGAAAACCCCAAACGAAGCCATAAAAACCTGGATATGACTGAACAAGACTAACAACAAAAGAAAGTAAATGCATCAGTATTATTAGAGGCAGCATGATGTAGTTCTGAAAAGCATAGTTTAATCTTAACTCTACTCCTTGCTGGATAGGTGATCTTGGCCATATTATTAGTAGCCCATGCCTCAGTTTAACTCATTTGTAAACTTGCTTGTTTTATTTTGGAATAAAATATATCTACTTGTCTCAAATATAGATAAGTGGCTTTGGAGATAGTAAGTTCTGCAAAGTTCATGCCCAGCCATCCTAGTCAAGTTATTTTATGCCCAATGTCCCAGGAAAACTTCAAAAAACATAATTTGTAAAGTGGGCACATTTGTACAAGTAGTATACCTCACTCTAGTGAATTGCAATGTCTTTCTAATTAATCATTAAACCTTCATTAAACATCTATTATGTGCCAGATACTGTACTCTTTATGCTTTGAGTATTACTAGGTGTTCTCAAATTTGTCAGAATTTACAGTTGCAACATCTTGAACATACCAAACCTCCAGGCAGACTTGCCATAGTGATGCCCACTTAAGCATTTGATATGCCAAGATTCTTCAGAGCAAAGAATACTACTGTACCATGAATTTGAGAACTACTAGATTAGGTCAAGCAGTTCATTACATTTATGAATTTTAGATATATTCTTTTACACTGTTGCACTAACACCTATAACCACCATCTCCAAATTGTCTAGATAGATTGTAAGCTCCTTGAAGGTAAAGCCTATTTACTTTTGCCTTTATATCTCTGCTGCCTATCACATATCAGGAACTTAATGCCAGAAGGAAAAAAGGAAAGAAGGAAGGAAGGAAGGAAGGAAGGAAGGAAGGAAGGAAGGAAGGAAGGAAGGAAGGAAGGAAAAAAAAGTAGAAAAAAGTTATTTTCCCCCTGGTGGCATGCTTACATTCTGAGAATACATGGTGGTCTTAGATGAATCTCTTAATTACCAAAAGGAGAGAACCTTGATAGGACTGATCATGCAGAGATGAGGTAAAAGAAAAATTAAAGAACAAATGTGTTATAAAGAATTATTGGGTTTGGGGGACATTTGGGATCATATCATTTAGAGCTGGAAGTGAACACAGAGATCTATTCTCAATCATTCATTTCAGTAATATAGAAACTGAGGCTCATTAGGACATAAATTATTTCTCTGAGGTCACACTGATCATACACTGCACAGAAAAGATTCAGATCTAGGGTTTCTGACTTTCAGAGCAGGAAAGCACACTGATCATAAAATAAAATTACCAATGTTTCAATGACTCCACGTCTTAAAGATAAAGTAGAATATGTTTGAGAAAGATTTCTAGCTTCCAAATGAATGGGTAAAATAAAATGGGTAAAATTATGCTGTAAAAATTCATTGCTTAAAAGATTAAGCTTCACTTATGAGAAAGATTCATTTATATATCTGGTGAGTTGTGGGTGCTTCCATATAACATTTTCTATAATAAACAGAATTGAATTTCTATAACAATGCATAATACTTTATTTACTTGTGAATTTTTAAAAGCAAAAATATAAGGAAAAGTAATATAGAAGGCCATGTTCAGAAACTTTTAAGATTCCCTAACTTATAAACACAGAAAAAAGATAAAATTTTATCATGTCATTCTATCATTTCTGGAATAAAGGTCATAGAATAACACTGTTAAACTGTGTCAGATTTTGCTTTGATATCCTTATTGAAGTTCTTTGAGTTAAGCAACTTTGAGAGAAACTGAGGCAGTGCAGAACTAGGACCACTATACTAAACCAAAATTTGAGTAGTTAAAATCTGTTCCGAAAATCGGAGGAGAGGTACTATGGGCCACGCTATACCAGAGAGACTATTTCTGGAACTTATGATTTATAGGAAATGTAATGATCCAGGATTATCAAATACCTTCGTGGCTACAACAAATTTGTGAAGAAAAAAAAATGTTCATAAATTAAGCAGAGCAGAACTCTCTACATTTAGAATTATGTACTACAAAATAAAAGTCCATGGCTTCTAATTGTCCAGTCATTGGAAGGAAGGCAAAGTTAACACCATGCAAATTTTGTCTTCAAAATGTATTTTTTCAATTCCTCCAAAATGTTTTTAGCCCTTTCCTTAAATAGACCTAAAATACAATGACTATTCATGATTTCAGGGGAATGATGATGAAAGCTGCTATCCATTAGCAAGAGATCATAGATTCAGGTTACAGCCTGAGATGTAGATATTTTCATATACAGTCAATGAGGTGATTGGTTTAACTTGAATATACATATTTGAAACAAGAAATATGCTTGCTTTTCAATGAGGTTGGGGTGGGAGGGAGAGAAAATAGATTTCTGTTAATTTTTTTTTAAAGATGTAAGGCTACTATAACTGTGTAATGCTGTATGTATTTTCAGAGGAGGTCACTTTATAATTAGTCATAAGAGATTACTCATAAAGTGGTAATGAATATATCTCTGAATGTATGTAATGTAAAAACAAAAATAAATCAATAAAACTTTTTGTCAGAAACCTTGTTTGAAACTACTTCATGGCACCAGTTGTTTAGACAAGGTGTTTTGGCACTTAATTTTTTTTTCACCTATTTTAATTTTAACACATTTTCTTTACATTTTCTTAGTATCATAGGCTAGAAAATAGCTCAGAGATCAAGTACAAGTTTAGGCATAAATGAGCAAGTGTAGAGATTTGGAAAGATCAAGTACATAGTCCCTTAAAGTCACCCCAAGCCTAAGAATCTGGCCTTGAAAGTAAACCACATTTAATCCTATTAGAGCAGTGGTTCTCAACCTTCCTAATGCCTCCCACCCTTTAATATTCGAATGTGGAATTATCCACATGTGGGCGGATAATGCCTCGAGACAGATAGAGGAGCCCTGTCTTTGTTCCTAAGACCATGGGAAATGTGTTTTCCTATGATCTTAGGTGACCCCTGTGACCCCTGTGAAAAGGTCATTTGACCCCCAAAGGGTCTTTACCCAGGAGTTGAGAACCACTGTATTAGAGTGATGCAAAGGACTTTCTCAAAAGTTTTGCTAATAATTACCAGCACAAGAGACTGGCCTGTGCCCTCTTGAAAAGGCTAGACTCCAGTAATACTTTATACCTGTTGCAGGTAGAGGACAATATGTATGTTCCTTGCTCCCTGTTCTTTTGAGGATCTGGGTACCGACATTTTGAAGCACAGATGTTATTTATCCTTCATTTTCAAAGATCAATGACATCATAGGATGATGTCTTAACTTGTGCATGAATAGGATTTTAGTGAGGCGGAGTTGCACAGAGTCATCAGCCACATTCTGTCTTCCAGAGTAATCAAAGTCCAGTGACAAGACAAACTCAGGACAGCTGGTGCTGGCCTGGGAGGCTGTGGATAATCGTGGTGCTTCCCAGTCCTGACCAAGCTCTAAGCACTTCACAGTGCATCCTTCAGCAGCCTTCATGGTCATTGGAACAAATTGTTCTAATCCAAGCATAACAGTGGTTCTCAACCTGTGGGATGTGTTCAATTTGTAACAATGAAAATACATCCTGCATATCAGATATTTACATTATGATTCATAACCATAGCAAAATTACAGTTATGAAGTAGCAATGAAAATAATTTTATGGTTGGGAGTCATCACAACATGAGGAACTGTATTAAAGGGTCACAGCATTAGGAAGATTGAGAACCATTGCACCAGAGGAAGTCTTCACATACTTGGGGTAGATACTGTCCTGACTCACTGACCTGTTTTTGGCCAGTCAGTTAACCTCAAACTAGTTTATAGCTGAAATGATTTTACTGGGCTGTGGATGCTGTGCATGCTAAAGCTTCTTGAAGCCACAGGTGAGAGTTGTATGGCAGATACACACCAAAGGAGGATAAGCATCCCTGAAAAGGTCTTGGTATATCTACATACCGGCAATGACAATCATAGGATATTACTCCTTGAACACTGCCTTCCCTTTAAATTCTTCCCTTATCGGTGCAAATGCAGGAAAGATGCTTTAACTCCCTAATCTTAAGCCAATCCAATCTCTTCCTTTCCCTCCCTTTCCCAAGATTCCTTTACCATACTTTCTATTTGCTGCCACCTTTGCTAGCAGTTTCAATAGCTTTCCATGGTTTGGTTACATAAAAAGAAGCAGCATGGTACTAAGTAGAAATCTCTCTTGATATATGGCCTTATTATGATTCCAGTTTTGTTGCTTACATTTATTTCCATGGGGTAGATCTTGTCACTTTTCTAGGCATGTTTCCTCACCTATAAAATATAGGATTGGATGCAGTGGTTCTCAACCTTCCTAATGCAGGTGACCCTTTAATGCAGTTCCTCATGTTGTGGTGACCCCCAACCATAAAATTATTTTCATTGCTACTTCATAACTGTAATTTTGCTACTGTTATGAATTGTAATGCAAATATCTGATATGCAGGATATATTTTCATTGTTACAAATTGAACATAACCCACAGGTTGAGAACTGCTGGATTAAAGTGTATCCAGGATCTCTTCTAGCTCTAAATCCAGACATCCTATGCGTCTTCACTTTTTCTTCACTTCACTCTTGTATCTCATGTATTGATTGGACTGCATCCCTGTTTTCCCCATTGTCTTTAAATGCAATGATACAATTTCAGATGGTTAAATAGGCTATTAAAAGCCATCCTTTCCATAAATAGAGGCACTCAATGGAAGGAAATAAGCATTTTTATGTGGCACTATGCTTAATGCTTTACAAATATATCTCATTTGATCCTCACAACAATCACAAGAAAAAGGGACTATTGTGATCTCCATTTCATAGTAGAGAAAATTGAGGCAAACATTAGTTAAAACATTGTCCAGGACTACACAGCAAGTAAAATTTTTATACATGATTTTGATTTTAGATCTTCTTCACTCTAGTCACAAAGCCCTGTTATTTACTGTGCCACCTAGATGCAATATCAACCTTTAACCTAAACACTGAGTGCAAACAATTTCATGTTTTGATTCTGAAGGCGATGTAGATAACAAATTCTAAGATATTTTTAGTGAGAGCTGGTTTTTCTTTTTTCTTTTTTTTTTTGATTGGTTGGGTGGTGGTGTTAGTTGTTATGGTGGTTTTCTTTTTTTCTCTTTCTCTGTTTATCTAGCTGTCTGTCTATCTATCTACCTATCAATCAATCAGTCCATCAATCATCTATCTTTATTTTACAGAGTCAGCTATGTGGCACGATAAAAAGAGTATGAGATCTATAGTCATGAAAAAGGGAGCTCATATCCACACTCAGACACTTATTAACACTGTTAACCTAGGTAAAACAATTTAATTCATTTTCTGTCTCAGTTTCCTCATCTGTGATAACACCTACCTCCTAGGATAATGACAACAAAAGGAGATAATACTTTAAAAGCATTTTTTTAATGTTAAAGTTCTATATAAATGATATCATCATCATCACTTTTCTGCTTCTTCCTTCCTTCCTTCCTTCCTTCCTTCCTTCCTTCCTTCCTTCCTTCCTTCCTTCCTTCCTTCCTTCCTTCCTTC
>JAQQSW010010165.1:0-13061 GCA_028646575.1 Pseudocheirus occidentalis | reverse complement strand
GCTAGAGAGGAGTTGGAGGAGGGCATAAAAGGGAATAGATTGTGGGAGGGGTCTTACAGTGGGATCAATGTTCTGGGCTGGGGGGTAGGGACAAAAAGGGAAGAAAATTTGTAACTCAAAACCTTGTGGAAATGAATGATGTGAGCAAGAAAATAAATTAAAATTTAAAAAAAAAAAGGTTGAGAACCACTTTTCTAAATGGAGCCTACTCTAATACCCCAGCTTAAAGTCTTTTCCTCACAGACATTTCCCTAATGTGTTTTCTCTGGATCTCTCCTTTGTCCATATCATTATCTTCCATATATTTTATTGATCTTCATTCATGACAATTCCCCCAATAGAATGTAATCTCCCTAAAAGTAGGAACTATATAATTTTTATCATCTCCAGAATCCAAATAATTATCTTATATATAGTAGCATTAAATAATTCTTTATTGAATCAAATTAGTTAAAAAGAAGGGATCCGTTTTTAATCTGATGTCTTATGAGAACCTTAAAATAGAAGTTGCTGCATATAAATTTCTGAGATATCTTTTGGTTGGCCCTCAGGTCTGTATCCTCCTACAAGTGGACATGCATATATTAATGGCTTTGAAATCACAAAGGAGATGGTTCAGATCCGAAAGAACCTGGGTTTATGCCCCCAGCACGACCTCTTGTTTGATTACTTGACAGTAGGAGAACATCTTTACTTCTTCGCTATGGTAATCCAAAGAGAAATTTTTTTTTCCCCTTTGTTCACATGCTTGGGGGTGATGGGTCAAAGAAAGCACCCTTAGAATGTCCCAAAATAGTATTCTTACAGATTTATAGCAAGAAAGGAACTTAGAAGTCATCTAGCCCAAACCCTTTATAGATCTATAACTGAGGCCCAGAGAAATTACTGTGCAGGGCACTACCTTAATCCTTTTGAAACAAAATAAGTCTGGTGGGGAGGGAACGTCTGAAACTAAAGTTGCTCTAAATTGTAGCAGTGTCATGAATGGGAAGAGCATTTGGATCTGCCACTTATTGAGTATGGGGCAAGTGACTTCATTTTTATGAATATCAGTTTCCTCATCTGTAATATGAGAGAAAATTATCTCTAAAGTCCTTCCCTGATAGCTCTAACTCCTAAGGTTCTTATTCAAATTTAGAAGACTACTTAAATCCTCTCTGTTGGTATTTTAGCTGAAAGGATTTCCTAGAAAGAAGTTAAATGCTGAAATTGATCATATGTTGAATATTTTTAACCTGGAAGAAAAACGAAATGCATTTTCAAATTCACTGAGTGGAGGGATGAAGCGCAAACTCTCCATCAGTATTGCTCTAATAGGAGACTCTAAGGTACTAAATCTGGTCAAAATAATCCTTACTGTTGTCTGATTAGAAACATTAACTTATGTATTCTAAAAAGAACTTCCAAAGAAAAATAATAATGGTCTGATGTATGGTTATGGGATTGGTATGGCAATAAGGCTTGCAAGGACTAGCTCTGATTTAGCCTGAACTTATCTGAAGTCAGACAAATGACAAAACCACTTTTGTCTTTTACCTTAACTTGGAAAGTGGATACAAAGCAAATCTAAGCTGGACTCTGTGAATAATAAGAGATTCCATGTATAATAGAGCACCGGTTATCAATGTCACTAAGTTCTCTCTCTGGCCTGTAGGTTGTGATGCTAGATGAACCTACATCTGGTATGGATTTGATCTCAAGAAGGGCTACCTGGAATCTCCTTCAGCAGCAGAAATGTAACCGTACCATCCTACTGACCACCCACCATATGGACGAGGCTGACCTGCTGGGTGACCGCATTGCCATTATGGCCAAGGGACACCTGCAGTGCTGTGGCTCTTCACTATTCCTCAAACATAAATATGGTCTCTCTAGTTTTGCACTCCTTTGATCCTACCAACATACTGCTGTCAGACTAATCTTTCTTAGTTATAATTTTCATAATGAATTTCCTCAGTAAAACTAAACCAGAAACTAAAATGGTTTCCTATTTCCTATTGTATCATATTTAAATTCCTCTTCCTAACTTCTTCATCTTCTGTTATCTGACTCCATTTTAACTCTCCAAACTTACCACTGTTTTTCAATATCTGCACCCTCTACTCTAGTCAGGCAAATCAGATCACTAGCCCACAGCTCATTTCCACCTCATGTATAGAATGAACTACTGTCTCCAGCATCTCAGCCCTTTGTTGTCCTTGGGTAGACCAATTCAAATACTCGCCCTAATGAAAGGACATGGTTTAAAAATCACTTTCATTTTAGTTCCTGAAATGTGCCTAGCATTCTTTTTGGAGCTGGTGGGGACAGGAAGTACATGGCCTACTTGTGAAGTCATTGCTCTCAAAGAGCTCACAATTTAGTTGTAGAGGCAAGACACATAAAACAGTTACAATATATTGTATAATTAAATGTTTATATTGTTTTGTAAGATTTTTAGAAAGACTTTTGTGAACTGGAGTAGTAGAGGTTTTATATTAGAGATGAGACTTGAACTATGCATTGTAGAATAAATGGTGTTTGGGTTGTTAGAAGGAAGAGGAGTGGGCATTTCATGAAGCAGAAGTAAAGAAATGAATGGAGGCGAGAGTGGTCATGGTCTCTGAGTCAGTAAGGAAACCAAGCTGGAATAAAGGGTTCATAAGGGGGAAATAGTGGAAAATAAGAGTAACAGAAATAAAGTAATAGAAATCTGAGACTAGATTATGATAGACTTGAAAGCTAAATTGGGATTTGATTTAATTTTATTCAGAAGGCAAGTGTGTGTTTTTAAGTAGAAGAGACATAGTTAAATGTTTTTTAAGAAATATAAGATTGGCTACTGGGATAACCAAGTAATACCATTGAAAACCAGGATAAGCTACCAGGGTAGCTTAGAGAAGGAAAAGAGCAAACAATAACGCAGTTAGTGGCTAGGTACTTGGCATAAGCCCCTAAATTTGGGTGGTAGAAGAGCAAAAAATATTGGAAGATTAAATATAAAGATTTTAGATGATGCCTTCACTCTATAGATTTTGGCTTGTAAGGTTACTTTGTCAAAGGCTATTTTCTCCTAGGTTTTATGTCTCCAATATGTATAATTGCCACCAGGTCAACAGTGATACCCATATTCTAGATTATGTATCGCATGGTCTGAATGCCAAGACTTTCCTTATGCTTTCTTTGATATAAAAAAGAAAATCATTATTAAATTATTGCTATTAAAAATAACAAATTTTAATGTCTATGAATTAGAAACAGTTATTCCCAATTAAAAGCAAGATACAACACATACAGAAAAGTTGGGGCTCTTCTCATCAATCTTTTACTAATATTAATTACTATTTAATTCTGTTTTAGATTTAGGACCTTATAAGCATAAACTTTGTATATGAAGTCATGAGACTAATGTGAATTCCGTAAGGAATGAAGTCTAGAGAGAAAAATATGAAAGGCTGAGAACTTAGCCTGAATAAATACTTATTATTATGACATAAGAGAATGAAAGAAAAAAGATGGAGCTCTAGAAAAGATAGAACGATATTAGAGGAATAAAGAGAAGAGAGAATTCCCAAGAATAAGGTGTTCAACAATACCTAATCAAAGGTGAAGGAGAATGAAGATTATGAAAAACCTTTTGGATTTATCAAGAAGGTCATTGCTGACCTTTAATAAAACAGTTTAAATTTAATGAGAGAGTATATTACAGAAACTTTTCTTCCCAAAAATTCCATTTTCTGCTACCTCTATACCTAGTCCCAGGCACCAAATAGATAGATAAAGCCCTGAGAAAAATGACCATTAGAAATATTTGCTCAACCCACCAAATTATCTTTGACTTTTACTCCAACATTTAGCAATTCTAGGGTCTCATACCAATGTTTTTTCTCACCTGTTTGATTATCCATTCATGAAATACTAGGTTACATCCTGTGTTTAACATTCGCCATCTGAGGAGACAAAACTTGAGAGTAGCATTTAGAGGCTCTAGGAAAAATCTCTTCACAATTGTAGCCAAATTACACATGATCTATCAAGGGTAGTAGAAAAAGTAAAACTTTCATTTGATTTTTTGTAATTATTTCAGGTGCTGGATACCACTTGATTATGGTGAAGGAACCTGAATGTAACATAAAGAAAATTTCCAAACTGATTTTTCACTATGTACCAAATGCCACAATGGAAAGTAATGTTGGAGCTGAGTTATCATTTATCCTACCCAAAGAGAATGCCCAAAGGTATGAATATAAAGAGTACTGAGCTGATGATATTCATATTTTAATTATTTAGTTACTTCTCCTGTAATTCTTCAGGCAAGGCACCTGGGCATCTTACTCTTCATGACCCCATTTGGGGTTTTCTTGGCAAAGATCAGTATCAGTGAAAAGTCAAAGATCAGTGATTACCATTTCCTTCTCCAGCTCATTTTACAAATGAGGCAAACAGGGTTAAGTGACTTGCCCAGGGTCACAGCTAGAGTCCAATGCCAGGTTTGAACTCACAAAGATAAGTCTTTCTGACTCCAGGCCCAGCACTCTATCCACTGTGCCACCCAGCTGCCCCCCCATTTCTGCTTTTACTTTGTGCCAAGAACGGGTACATTCCTTAAATTTCCTGACAGAAAATATAAATGTTGAAAATTCATACTTTGAAAACTGCTTCTACATAGCAGTAGGTCCACCAAAAAATAGAAAAATGTAACTGGATATAACACCACAAATGAGAAAGTAATTCCTGCTTTCTAGTTGTAACATTTTTCTTTCAATGTGTCATGTATGGGGTTTCAATGTTCAAGTTGTTATATAGTGGGGGTTTCTTAAATAGAGGAGTTTAACCAACTCATATTTCATTTTATTGTTGTTAAATATACTGATATTTTGTCATCCTGTGCTTTTCTCTTTTTTGATGAAATTATTTCTTTTCTCCACTTATATTTCTATTGTGAACTTGAATTTTTTTAACTATCTTAGGGCAGGATGAGAAAATTAACTTCCCTAAGTTATTTTAAGCATTCTTCTAGTAGATAATACAAGTATGCTTTGATGCTAAATCTATAACTCTGTAGTCTTGTTGTTACTAATTTTAATTTTCTAAAAAAAGGAAATGTTAGTTTTATTCTTTTTTCTTTAAAAGGTTTCAAATTCTTAGATTACCTAATATGGTGTTTTAATTCTTTTTATAACCTAACATCATTATTGCTATATGTTATTTAATATGTTAATTGGATAAATGTCATAATATTCCTTTATTTCAGTCATTTTTAGTTGTGTCTTATTTTCCATGACCTCTTTTGGAGTTTCCTTGGCAAAGATATTAGAGTGGTTTGCCATTTCCTTCTCCAGATCATTTTACAAATGATAAACTGAGGCAAACAGGTTTAAGTGGCTTGCCCAGGGTCATACTGCTAAAGGCCAGATTTGAACTCAGAAAGTTAAGTCCTCCTGACTCTAGACCTGGCATTCTATCCACTGTACCACCTCGCTGCCACTAAATTATGAATTATGTGCTTTAATTTGTCCTTTTAAGTTTTTTCTTCTTTGGTAGCTACTTCCTCCATTTTTGTATTTGCATATTTTTTGATATTATAGAACTTTTAAATATTTTTTAAGTTTTTGCTATTAGTAGTATTATTTGTTTCTCATATAGCTAGCTGTTGTAGTTTTAGTGGTCCAGAGTGGCATTAATCACTCTGCCATCTTCTCAGAAGTCTAGTCACTACCTTAGAAACAGGCATTATTGGTGTGGAATACTGGAAGCTTTCATGTCACCTAAGTATATTTACGACTGATTTTGGCAAATGATTCTAGAGATAAGTTCTCTTAGGAAATTCAATTTTGAAATATTGAGATTTTTCTCTATTTTATTTGAGATATACAGCTCATTACTAAACTTTGTAAATATTTGTAGATATGCTGGCTCATATTCATTCTGTAAGGCGGAATATTTGAGGTCTAGTACCTGAACTATTTCTTTGCTAAATGAATTTTTATTTCCTATGTGATCTAACTAAATTATCTGATTTTAACATTTCCTTAGACCATATACCCAAGCACACATAAATTTGTTAATAACATTACTGCTCTTATATCCCTGTGTATTTTCTACCTTTGTTTCCCTAACTTGAGAGTTTGATGATCCTTCCTGTAGCTACTGCCTCATACAGACTCTCTGTACCTTAAGTCAGGTTAGTTGTAAAATGAAATCAGATTAGAAGAGCTCTAAAATCCCTTCCAAATCTAAATGTTAAGATCCTAGGACCATAGACTTCCTTTTATCTACCAAAGCCTCCCCTCCCCCCACATAAGAGTACTAATTTCTCAGAGCTATCTTCTTAAATTCAACACAAACTATTTTATAATATAAAGCCATAAGGATTTATAAGGATACAGAGTGTAGACAGACAGGTATTTACAGGAATATAGATTATATACAGCTTCCAAATTCATCCATTTTGCTAAAGATCTCTACAAGCTAGATACAATTATCTTACCTACTCTAGTGCTAGTTATTTCTGGTCCAAGGCTTTCTGTCAATGCTCGTAAGCTTTTTATTCTTCTCTTAATTCCATCTTGAATAACTTTTCATAAGGACTAGATCCCAACTGTCTAACCAGGCTGTTTTAGAAAGAAAGTCTTTCCCCAGTCCCCAGATACTAGAGTCCCTGTCTTTCTATAAGTTTTCTCTCCCTGTACAACAATTCCTTACTTTTCCTTTGATGAAAAGTCCATTTATCTCTTCTGGATAAGACAATGGTGACATCTCTTTATTCATTACACAATTGCCCTTAACCCTATAGGTATAGCCATTATCCAGCCTATTCAGAAAGAGATATTACTAGTTCAGGTAGCTGGTTAAGGTAAGGTTCCACCAAAGTTATTTATTATCACCTTCTATTATTTCATTACTTTTCTAGCTTAGAATGGATGCACAGACTTCGAGTATTATAATAAAGAACTAATTAATTTTTGTCTATCCTCTGGGGGGGGGGGGGAATTAAGAGACTGTGACAAAATGCTAGAAATTCAACTAGAGTAAACCAGAATGGCACCTTGTCTTTCTCTTTGCCTTTTTCTTCTAGGTTTGAAGGATTGTTTATTGAACTAGAAGAGAATCAGAGAAATCTAGGCATTTCTAGCTATGGGGTCTCTGTTACAACTATGGAGGAAGTCTTCCTTAAGTGAGTAATTTCCGGACATAGCCAAGAAACCAGCTCTTTAACTCTCTCCCTCTCCCCGCCCCCGAATCATATATGGATTTAGGAATAAATCTTTGTCTAGCTGAAACCAGAGTAATTTAAAGTATACCGATGCCATGTGTTAATTTCATCTGAAAAGACAAGTACCAGAAATTGAACTAATTAAGTTCCTTTCCCCTGGAGTAGGAGGTGTTATGGGAGAAATATTACCTCTTTGAATTCATGTGGTAAGTTATGGCTGCCAAATAAATCTACCACAAAGCAGAGATTAAAGGTTAAAAACCTAAATGGGGTTATGCTTAAGCACAAGGTCAGGGGGTCGAAAAATAATGCTGAACAAAAGTTGGAGTTTCTGACAAACCTTTAACATAATTACATCAGAGAGACAAAGAAATCATTTTTGACATACAGCAATCTCATGTATCCTTTTAAGCCATAAAAGTTGAACAAACTTAAACAGAATCCTAATATCATATATCTCCTAAAGAAATAGACCTGGTTAAACAGATTCTATATATAAACTAAATCAAGTTAACAGATTAAACTACTGTTTTAGAGGCTTTACAATGGGCTGATTGACAGGGAAGATTGATATATCTCAAAGTAAACTACAGAGTTCAAGCCAGTTGGGATCCTTCCTCAAATAAGGCAAATCAAATTATATGGGGAAAACTTGACTCCCATTTCAGCTTCTTATCTGAGGAATATTTGAGGCATAAAGTAAATGTTCATATCCCATGGGACAGGTTTCAACCAGCTCAATAAACTTCTAACTGGGAGAAACAGCTTTGATCCACCCCTACTCCCCAATAATAAAAATTAATAAAAGAAAGGTAAAATAAAAAATTCTCATAACAGAGAGTAAGAGTGAAGTATAAAACTTTTAGAGAAATCAGAGCTCATAAAGTGTGGGGAGAGAGGATGATGAATTGACAAATTTTATCCTTGACACATCTTACGTTCTCTTTTCCACTCACATGACCATCATCCTACTTGAGGTTTCAATCACTTCTCACCTAAACTTTTATATTAGTTTCCTTATAGGTCTTGTGACTCAGTGCTTTCCCCTATGTATATATACTTACACGTACATGCATACATCTATATACATACATATGTATATACACATATATACGTGTGTGTAGATAGGACACACATACATATATATTTTATTCCACTTACAGCCACCAAAATAGTTTTTCTAAAGCATATTAACCACAATAGCCCCAATAGTCAATAAATGCCAGTGACAGTTACTCTGAGAATTAAACGTAAAATCTTCCATTAGGCCTTTAAAATACTTTACATCATGGCCTCACCATTTCTAGTCTTCTTAACATATTTTTCACTTCCACACACTCTGGGTCCAGACAAATTGTCCTTCTTGCTTATCCTCACACGCACTATTCTATCTCCTGTCTGATGCCTTTGTACTAGATGTTTCCTGTTTCTGCCCAGAATGTACTCCCTCCCCGCCCCCTTCACAAGGGCTTTCTTGGTCTCATTTTATCATTTGTGTATAACTCTGTGTATGTGTGTTGTCTCCTCTGTTAGAATGTAAGCTTCTTGAAAGCAAGGCCTGTTTTCCTTTTGTCTTTGTATACCTATTACTTAGCAAATGTTTGTTTTATGTTTACAAATGTTTAACAATGTTTGTTAATTGGTGATTAATTCAAATTATGGAGCCAAATAGAACAGACAGTTGAAAAAGCTTTAAAAAGCAGGAATAGTTCAGGGAAGTTGATCCTGGGAATATGGCTGCCCAGGAAATGAGGATTTTAGTATGAGAAAAATTATGTGAGTAGGTGAAAGAAAGCTATTGAATTAGAGTTTGGATAGCCAGGAAGATAACTGTGACCAAAGTTCAAAATATACTGAAAACTTGAAGAAAAAACAGATCACTTCCTTTACAGCTATTTTTTTAAAGCTATAAATTAAATAGCTGGGAAACTGAATTTTAGAAAAAAACACTGAACTCTCTGTGTACCTATAATTTTCCTAATTTGTAGGTGGTTTGTACCCTGAGATTCTCTTGCACTGTGTTAAGGGGTCCCCTGAACTTGTCTTGTTGAGTTGCCATATTCTCTGAGCACACTGGACCTGGAATATGTAGGAGACCCTGAATGTGCCAAGGATGAAGCACTCTCTCAAGCCGATGTAATTTCCTTATTTGCATCCCAAACTGGCCTCCTTGTGTGTCCTCAGGAGTCAAGACAGGCTCTAGTCAGTCTGCACCAGACTAAGAATCTGTTTTTTGCTTCTGAGACCTTTGTAGATAAGCAGACCATCCTATTTTCATGGTCTAGCAGCTCCTAAGGGAAAGAATACTGCTTTTACCATCACCTTTCTCCTCCCTTTTGGGAGGTGATTAATCCTTTTCCTCTTCCCTATGACTTCCCCTTTGCCCAGTAACTTAGGAAAGCTTTCCTTCACTGTTGGGCAGGAGTTCCCACATACATGTGCCTTTCTCTTGTAACAAATCCAGATACAGGGCAGAGCCAAGATGGCAAAGTAGAAGCACAAACTTGGCATGAACCCTTCTCCAATAACTTCCAATACATGTAAAAACTGACTCTAAACAAACTTTAGAGCTAGAACTCACAAAGAGACAGAGAGAAACAACTCTCCCACTGAAGGCAGCCTGGCAGGCTAATTACAGCATGCTGGGAGCCAAGTGCAGTCCCACATGAGCCAGATCAGACTTCAGGAGAGTGAATCACCAGCAGCTGTGGCAGTTTTCAGAATTCTGAACCCATAAACACCAGAGACAAAGTAAAAGGACAGTGTAGAACTCTGTTGGAACAGGGGGGAGAGAAGAGCATGGTCAGGTCCCTGCCCCCAGGGTGAGAAGCTGCTGCCCCATGACTGCTTCCAGAGCTGCTGGTCTGCAGATCTTAAGGGGACCAAGCAACCATTCAGAGGGTAATCACTTTTGATTTAACCTGATTGGATCTGGATCACCATCTTGGGTGGTAGTCCTGGAATATGTGACCAGTGTGCCAGGGTTTATGAGGCAGTAAAGTGGGCACCCCCTACCCCAATAGCTCTGGCAGCTGCAAAAACCCCAGCAGTTTGGGACAAAGCTCTAGCCATGCTGGAAGCAGAATTCTGCTGTGGTCAAGAGTTCAAAAGTCAAGAAATTGGCTGGCAATATGAGCAAGCAGAGGAAGCACAAACAGAAAATACAATCCTTTTGGGGGGACAAAAACGATCAAGGCATGGAATGGGAAGAAGACAGAAAGGTCAGAATTCCTGCATCAAAAATCTCCAAGATAAATATGAATTGGTTACAGGTAATGGAGGAGCTCAAGAAGGATTTTGAAAATCAAGTAAGAGAAATGGAGGAAAAATTGGGAAGAGAAATTAGAATGATGCAAGAAAATCATGAAAAGAGAGTCAACAGCCTGCTAAAGAAGACCCAAAAATACACTGAAGAAAATAACATCTTAAAAAATAAACTAACTCAAATGGCAAAAGAGGCGTAAAAGGCCAGTGAGGAGAAGAATGCCTTAAAAAGCTGAATTTGCCAGGTGGAAAAGAAATTTCAAAAACTCACTGAAGAGAATAACTCCTTCAAAATTAGACTGGAGCAAATGGAAGCTAATGACTTTATGATAAATCAAGATGCTATAAAACAGATCCTAATAAATGAAAAAATAGAAGGCAATGTGAAATATCTCCACTGACCTAGAAAATAGATTCAGGAGAGATAATTTAAAAATTATTGGACTGCCTGAAAATCATGACCAAAAAAAGAGCCTAGACACCATCTTTCTAGAAATTATCAAGAAAAATTGCCCTGATGTGCTAGAACCAGAGGGCAAAATAGATATTGAAAGAATTCACTGATCACTTCTTGAAAAAGATCCCCAAAAGAAAACTCCTAGGAATATTATAGCCAAATTCCAAAGTTCCCAGGTCAAGGAGAAAATACTGCAATCAGTCAGGAAGAAACAATTTGAGTATTATGGAAACACAATAAGAATAACACAAGACCTAGCAGTTTCTACATTAAGGGATCATTAAGGGATAAAAGGGCTTAGAATATTCCAGAGATCAAAGGAGCTAGGACTAAAACCAAGAATCACCTGCCCAGCAAAACTGAGTACAATGTTTCAGGGGGAAATATGGTCATTCAATGAAATAGAGGACTTTCAAGCATTCTTGATGAAAAAAACAGCTGAACAGAAATTTTGACTTTCAAATACAAGAAGCATGAGAAAGTAAATAGGAAAAATAAATCATAAGGAACTTATTAAAGTTTAACTATTTACATTCCTACATGAAAAAATGATAATTGTAACTCTTAAGGCTTTTCTCAGTATGCGGATAGTTGGAGGGATTATATATGTATGTATGTATAGGAGGTGTGTGTATATAAATATATATGTGAGTGTGGACATATGTATATTTATGTATACCTAGAGGGCACAGGATGAGTTAAATATGAAGGGATGATATCTAAAAAATAAGAGGTGAGAGGAATTTATTGGGAGAAGAAAGGGTGAGATAGATTGGGGTAAATTATCTCATATAAAAGAGGCAAGAGAAAACTGTTACAATGAAGGGGAAAAGAAGGAAGGTGAAAGGAAATGGGACAACCTTATTCTCATTGAATGTGGCTTCTTAAGGAGGGAATAACATACACACTCATTTGGGTATCTTACTCTACAGGAAAATAGAGGGGGGTAGGTGATAAGAGGGGAGATGATAGAAGGCAGGACCAATGAGGGGAGAGAGTAGTTAGAAGCAAACATTTTTGAAAAGGGACAGGGGCAAAGGAGAAAATAGAATAAGTGTGTGGCAGGATAGGAATGAGGGAAATGTAGTTAAGTCTTTCACAGCATAACTACTATGGAAATTATTTGGGGAACTATTTATGTACAACCTATATTGAATTGTTTATCTTCCCAGTTGGGGTGGGTAAAGAGGGAAGAAGGGGAAAAAATCTGGAACTCAAAGTTTTAAAAACAAATGTTTTCATTTTTTTACATGCAACTGGGAAATAAGATACACAGGCACTGGGGTATAGAAATCCATCTTGCCCTATTAGAAAGGTAGAAGGGTGATGGGGGAGGATATAAGAGAAAACAGATTGGGGTAAGGGGTATTCAGTAGGCTTGCTATTTTGAGATGGAGGTAGGGGAAAGATAGGGTGAGAAAATTCTAACTCAAAATCTTGTGGAAATGAATGATGAAAACTAAAACTAAATACATTCAAAAAATGCAAAAAAAAGAAAGAAAACAAAAAAAGAGAAAAAAACAAATCATATGCAATGCATGTCTCATGAACTTGTGATACTGTTTCTGGTTAACAACTGTAACCAAACATTTGGTATATCCTAACCTAATGGCTTAGAATATATTTTACTTGGGCCTCAAGAGAGGAAGTCAAAGGATAGGCCTGGGAGAGTGAAAAGTGGCCATAGGTAAATCCAGGAAGCATTCTATTTGGGTGATGCTATAGGATTTTCATCACTATTTTCAGTATATTGGAAATACAGATCTGGGACAAGAGGTTAAATCTAGGAGCCAATAATATAAAGCTAACAGTGGAAGCCACGAGGATAAAAGCATATATTCAGGAAAACATTCCAGTTTGCTAGAGGACAGTTTGCTAGATCAGAAAACTATAGATACCAGTTATGCCTCTCCTCTACAAATGTTCATATATGTATGTGTGTATATATGTATATGTATTTGTGTTTGTATGCATACATATACAACTACCTACTATGTGAGTGTGTGTATATGTGTGTATATAATCAATTAAATTAAATCAAATCAAATTAAATTGGGGGCGGAGCCAAGATGGCGGCGTAGAAGCAGCAAAGCACCGCAGCTCCCACACAAATACACTAAAAAACTCATAAAATGGGACGCTAAA
>JAQQSW010010164.1:0-13062 GCA_028646575.1 Pseudocheirus occidentalis | reverse complement strand
AGGAAGGAAGGAAGGAAGGAAGGAAGGAAGGAAGGAAGGAAGGAAGGAAAGATGAGAAAAACCACACAACACAAGCTCTGAAACTAGGGAGACATGAAATAGAGGCTGAATCAATGTTGGATTTGAGGAAATAGTTAAACCATTGGTTACTTAAGTTGCTTAAAATGACAAGGTCAAGATCTTGGCCTCTAGCCCTTTGCTCTGTTCTCTGGACACAGACTTCACCTGAAGGCCAACCCAATTATCTTTCATTTACAGGCCTTTGGTCACAAGAGTTCCTGGAACAAAAGAATGTGGGTGACCAAGACAAATCGATCACCACCAGCAGAGAGTCAGTTCAAAATATGTGATACTATTGACTCAGCCTTCAGAAAGGCCTCTCTGAGTACTGTCATGTTCTGAGATGCCCTGAGGATGATCAGAACCAAGGATGAAAGAGAAAGCGGGAAGGTGGGTCACACTTGGAGATCTGGCAATTATGTATCCTAGGAAGGACCAGAGCAGAGAAAGTGAAAGAGATGGCAAAACATTTCTCAGTAATAAAAAATGGCCAAACTCTCCGGGTATAGGGGAAAGCTAGGAAACAAGGCCAGAGGAACAAAGCAAGGCAAAATGAAACCTTCGTACAGATGAAAAGTTAGAGTTGTTTGTAGTTAAGCATCATCTTTCATTCCTGGGAATTAGTGCCTGGGGTAAATGGGATAGATTGTGTTTTCAATTGAAAGGTGGGGTGGTCTGTACCTGAGGAGGGGACAGAGATTTCAGGATTTCTGAAGAAAGCTACCACTTTGAGAGAGAAAGGGAGGGTGGAGAGGTATGGGGAGGGGGTTTCCAAGCTATATACTTTTAAAAACTAATCATTCTTCTTAGCTACGTGCTAAGCTATTTTTTTTTGTACTCTGCTGAAAGACTTCAAAGGGATTGGTATCATCTAAATTCAGCACCTTGGGGCAAAGCTCTGATTGCCTCGACCTAGTTGTGGCTCCCTAGGACTGCAAATTGGCCACACTCCTTACTTTGCCGTTTGATCTTTGCAACTAGGACATATACAGAAAACAGTGTTAGTATCGGTATTGGCAAGAACAGTAAAAGGAGGAATAGATACACTTCCTGTCAATCTGCTTTTGTACATTCAATGTTCATTTGAGCCCCAGTGGAAAGAGTATTCTGTTTGGAGTCAGGTTTGAATCCTGGCTCTGCTACTGACTGACTTACATGTGGGGCTTTGGGAAAGTCATTTAACTTTGTCTGGCCTCAATTTGGAGACTGAGTACAAGAGACCTGACTCTCCCTGGGCCTCAGTTTTCTTATCCATAAAATGAGAGAGTTGTTATATTAGACTAGTGGTTCTCAACCTTCCTAATGCCGTGGCCCTTTAATACAGTTCCTCATGTTGTGGTGACCCCCAGCCATAAAATTATTTTTGTTGCTACTTCATAACTGTAATTTTGCTACTGTTATGAATCTATCTGATATGTGTGATGTATTTTCATTGTTACAAATTGAACACAACCCTCAGGTTCCTTCAGGTTGAGAACCGCTGTATTAGACAATCTCCAAGGTCTCTTCTGAGTCCAAGAAACCAAGAGCCTCCTCTGTGAAATGACACGAGGTAGATTATCACTAAGGTCCCTTAAAGCTCTAAAGGCCTATGAAAAAGAAATAGTGAAGAGGCTCAGTTTCCAGAACATTCAGTAATCCCACCTCACCCCTTGGTAGCAGCAGAAGATTCTCCTAAAGGCCAGTCACTGGGGCTTTAAGGTTTTCAAAGCACTTTATAATATTATCTCATTTTGTCCTTATAACAACGCTCAGAGATAGATGCCAACAACCTCCACTTTTCAGATGGGGTTAGTGTCTGAGGTTGGATCTGAACTCGGGTCTTCCTGACTGCAGGTCAGCCCTCTATCCACTGCACTATGAGCTTCCTTTAATTATACAGAGAATGGATGATCTGGACTCTGAACCTCAGTGCTGCCCTCTGAGACGCTGCTGAGCTTAAATGTGGTCTCTGTACAAGGCTTCAAAAGTGGCAGGAAGGATGTTTCTGTAGCTGTGGATGGTGAAGTCAATGGAGATTTAATGACCCAACTACAGGAAGGGGTCCCTCTGAAAGGGGAAGAACCCCAGCCATTAGTCAACCAGGGCAATTTATGTGAAACCTTTTGTTGGCCCCTTGAACTTCCTTCTTTGCAGAGGAAGGAGAGTTAAGCCCTCAGGGTTCAGAAAACCCCAATAGTGTCAACCCACAAAACAGAGTTTGCTGGTGAGACAAGCTTCCTCCCGCTGCTCCCTTCCCCCTGCCCATCCTCTTTGCTCCCCCCAGTCCCAAAGTACCAAATTCAGTTGTCTCGTGGGCCATCAGATGAATGACCTCATAGGATGTTAGATGCGGAAGAGCCTTTAGAAACAAGACAGCAGGACGTAATAGAAAAATCGTGTCGACCCAGCCTAGGTGGAAAGCATGTGGACTCTGTATTCATAGGATTTGGCTTTGAATCCCACCTTGGAGGATGTGACTTCAGGCAAAGTCACTTAGCCTCCTTGAGCCTCAGCTCCCTCATTTGTAAAATGAGACAATTAGACTACATGACCTCTGAGGCCCCCTTAGCTTCACATCTATACTCACCCATCTTAAGTGGAGTCAAGAGACACCTAGATTGGCATCCTGCCTGGTCAAGCACTCACACGTGCAGAGCTTATGGGCAAGTGGCTCAGTCTGAACCTTATTAAACAGACTGTAAGAGCATACCCCCATTCCCCACTTTTATGGTAAGAGGAAAGTGTTTTGGGGTGGTGAGGTGGTGCCACCCCAAAATAAAGCACCGGTCCTAGAGTCTGTGTGATCTTGGGCAAGTCACCTAACCCCGATTGACCTACCTTCCCCCTTCAAAAAAGCAAAAAAAAAAAAAAGAGGAAAGTATTTTATCAGCCTTAAAGTACAGTTTGAATGTTATTTGTCATTTGAAAAACTTTTACTAAGGACCTACTACATACCACACACTATGCTAAAGGCATAAAGATAAAGAATCAAAGAATCCCAACTAAAATAGAGCACACATTTTAATGAGGGAAACAAAAGTACGCCATAAACATATATGACATAAATATAATTATTACACATATATGCAAAGAAGTCAAATAAAGGTAGTTTGGGAGGGTAGCACTAGCAGCTGGAGGTACACAGAAAGCTTTCATGCAGGAGATGGTGCCTGGGCTGCACCTTAAAGAAAGAGATGGGGGCGGCTAGGTGGCTCAGTAAATAGAGCACCGGCCCTGGAGTCAGGAGGACCTGAGTTCAAATCCAGCTTCAGACACTTGACACACTTTCTAACTGTGTGACCTTAGGCAAGTCACTTAACTCCAATTGCCCTGCCTTCCCCCCTCAAAAAAAAAAAACCCAGGAGAACAGTTTACACACTGACAACAGTATTTCACAATGAACAACCATGAATGACTTAGCTATTCTCAGCGATGTAATGATCCAAGACAATCCTAAAAAACCCATGATGAAAAATGCTCTCTACCACCAGATAAAGAACTGATGGAATCTGAATTCAGATCAAAGCATACTGTTTTTCACTTTATTTTTCATGGGTCTTTTTTTTCCTTTCATAACATGATTAATATAGAAATATGTTTTGCATTATTGCATAAGTATAACATTAAATTGCTCACTGTCTGGGAGGATGGGAGAGAGTAAGGGAGAGAATTTGGAAATCAAAATTTTTAAAAATGAATGTTAAAAATTATTTTTACATGCAATTGGGAAAAATAAAATATTAAAGTTTTTTTTTTTAAAAGAAAAGCAAAGAAGAAAAAGAAATCAAGGAAACCTGGAATCAGAGATGAGGCGGCAGAGCATCCTAGGCATGGGGGGGGGGGGCAGTTACAATATAAAGGCCTACGTGAAGACTGAGAAAGTGTTGGTTTTGAGTTAAAGTAGTGAGTAGACCGGTGTAACTAGATTGTAAAGTTCATGGAAAGAAATAAGGCAAGAAGACTAGAAAGGTAGGAAAGAACTGGCTTATGGGAGACTTTAATACCAACCAAGAAGAATTTCTATTTGCTCCTTGAGGAAATACTTCCTTTATTTAGCAAAGAAATAGCACAGTTAGCCTAATACTTTAGAAAAATCATCATGGCACCTGAATGGAGGATGGGTTGGAGTGGGAGAGATTGGAAACAGGTAGACCAGATAGAAGGCTATGGAAATAGTCCAGTGTTATTAGTAAAGATTTTATTATTCAGTCCTCTTATTCTACAGATAAGAAAGGTAAGCACTGTGACTGGTACAAGATCACACAGCCAGTTTCCTGACTGCTGGAATTTGCTCTTAGAGGCATTCCTTCATAGAGGTAAAGTGACATCTTGCTGCTGTAGGAAGACAGTTAAGTACAGTGAAAAGAGCCCTGGCTCTGGATTGAGAGGCCCTGGGTCCAAATCCCACTTCTTGTCCTTGCTACCTATACAAACCTAGGGAAGTCACTACACCTCAATTTCCTCATCCGTAGAATGAGGGGGTTGATCTTCTGAAGCCCATTTCTTCTAAAGATCTAGGATCTTATGCTGCTGAATGTCCCTGTCACCATAGTAACCAATGACATCACTGAAACATCAGCCCAAGAGAAACTAGAACAACTCAAGTGGTTGCAGTTTTCTGGGTGTTGCTCCTCATTGGTTTCTGTGATGCAGAAACAGCAAATGAATACCCTGTTTGGCTCATGCAAACTCACATCATTTCCTCTTCTCTGGGAAAGGCAATGATGCCCAGGAGGAGAGCTCTGCTTTGATCTATCGCCAAAGAAGATTTTGCATTTATTTCAGAATCACTAATGCTAGAAAGACTGCTGTTTGGAGAAACTCAGGCCCCTTGGTGGCCTCAATTCTGATATTTAAAATGATAAAGTAGTATCTCGAGGAGCTTGGGGACACGGGAGCAAAAATGGATCTGCAGGGTCGGCTGATTCACGCCACAATTAATGCCAAAGTGGAGGAAGGGAAAGGCAGCCAACCCACCTCCCACTTTCCCCCAGTGAAACGATATGCCTTATACATGCACCAGAGCCCCTTCTTGCCTGTAAACTTCTCTAGTGCACGGATGGGAACTAATTCTTCCTGTCTCCTCATACCACCTGGCACCTCTTCCCAGCAACAGTAACAATAACTAGTCCTCCTATTATACTTTCAGGTTTTCAAAGTGCATTCCTCACAACAAGCCTATGCCTTAGGTGGTAGTTCAAAGTATTGAGAGGCTCCTGACCTAGTGGAGAGAGTACTGGACTTGGTACCAGGAAGATTTGAGTTCAAATCCCTCCCCAACATTGGCTATCTGTATGATCATGGATGAAATGCTTCCCTTTTCTGAGTCTTAGCTTCTTCATCTGTAAAATGAGGAGGATAATGCTTCCATTCATAGTTTTGTCACAAGACTTAAATTAAATAGCATGGAAGATTATTCCACATAAGGTGATATGTACAAACCAGTTATTATCATCACTATAAGGAAGCTGAGTCACACTAGCTGTGCGACTGTAGGTAAGTTGATTGACCTCTCTGAGTCTTAGCTTTCTTATCTATAAACCGGGGAGAAACAGCATGGAATAGTACAGAAAGTGCAGGCCTTGGAATCAGGAAGATCTGGGTTCAAGTACTGCCTCTGAAATGTATTAGCTGTGTGACTCTGAGCAAGTCATTTAAATTCTAAATGCCCAGTTGGTGAAGATGACAAAACACGGTAATAATATTGGAGGGGTTGTCAGAAGACAAACACACCAGTGCATTGTTGGTGGAACAGTAAATCAGTATAAACATTTTGGAAAGAAATTTGGAATTGTACAAATAAAGTGACTAAAATATCCATGCCCTTTGACCCAGAGATTTCATTCCTGGGCTACCTCAAGTAGATAATTCATAAGAAAAAAGTCTACATATATACCAAAATATTAATAGCAGCACTTTATTTGTGATTGCAAAAAAGGGAAAATGAAGTAGATGTCCATTGATTAGGGAATGGCTAAACAAATTGTTATATATGAATGTAACAGAATACTACTGTGCTATGAGAAATTATGTTATGTCATGAGTTCAGAGAAGCACAGAAAGATCAACCCACACTGATGCTGGGTGAAGTAAGCAGAACCAAGAAAATAACACACCACGACCACAACAATGTAAAAATAAAGAATAACCACATACACACACATCAAAAGTAAATGTATCAGTTACAAATTTATAAATTATAAAGAACAGGCATAGCTTGAAAGAAAAGTCATGAGAAGATGTTTACTCTATGCCTTTGCAAAGGTGGGAGGTCCACAGGTGTTACACATTGTACACAAATCCAGACATTTTCAATGTATTGATCAGTTGTGGTGACTTTTCCCCCTCTTTTTCTTTCTTGTCTTTACAAACTACTATTTGTTATTTAGGATGGCTCCTTGATTGGGGGGGGAAGGGATTTGGGGGAAATTATGGTCATGTAAAAAAAACAGAAGATTATCAATAAAGACATTTATTTTTTAAAAGAGTATATGAGAAAATGATCTGTGATTATATTATGTTTAAACAGAAAAACAGTAAAAAAAAAATTATTAAAAAATTCTAAGTGTCCCAGGTAACTCTCAAAGACTATAAATTAGATACATCATAATAACTAGCATTTATATAGTGTGGCACAATAACATTTATTGCTATGTGCCAGGTACTCTGTGGCGCTGCTTTACAATTATCATCACCTGAACCTCCCAACAATCCTGGGAGGCAGGTGCTATTATCATCCCCACTTTTTACAGTTGAAGAAAATGAGGAAAAGAGAGGTTAGGTGACTTGTCCAGGATAACACAGCTAGTATCTGATACAGCATTTGAACTCAAGTCTTCCTGCCTCCAGGTCTGGCATTTGATCCACTGCAGCTGACCTAGCTACCTCCAAGACATGAGTTATCATCTGCATTTGTGGGAGTTTCCACACTGATGAAAGAAGAAGAAAAAAAAAAGGAGGAAGAGGAGAAGAAGAATCTCCAAACATGTAAGGTTATGTCTAAATTATGGAAAGAGAAGCCAGTATGAAATAAGCCCACAAAATAGAACAAGTCAGGTGTGTCTATATGTGCCATAGTATAGGATACCAGGTGGGATTGGAGGAAGGTCATGCCAAGGATTACCTAGTCCCTGTTTTCAATGCACCCACTACCATAAAGCAAAGCTCCCTGATAATACCGATGATGGGGGGCACCTAGCACAAGGTTCTATCAAACACAAGTCCACAATGATCACTATGACTGACTGATGAGTCAGTGTGACCTGCCATTACTTAATTTAGGAAATGACTCCCCCCTCTCTTCACTTCCATGCCAGCACTGTTTCTTCCATATCTTGTCTTAGTCTCAAGTTTCTTAATTGGATGTCATGACCTCAAGTTCACCCACAAATTGAGATGGAAGGGAGAGCATAGATTGAGAAGGGACATCAGAGACCATCCAGGCCAAGTTCCTTCTTTAGCTCATTGAGGACATTAAATCTCAGAGACATTAAGTGACTTGCCCAGAGTCATACAGCTAGTAAACATCAGAGGCAGGATTCAAACCCAAGTCTTCCTGACTGCACTCTATCCACTAGGCAATCCCCCTTGTTTTTAACAAGAGGACGAAGATAAAGGCCAGAAAAACTTATATGACTTGCCCAGGGTCAGACTTCCAGGAGCGTGTAGGACTCAGCTGACCTGCTTGGGGAAACTGATTGTTAAATTTTCAGTGTGAGTATTTATATCTCTGAAATCATAAAATACTACAAATCAGGGCCTAATTTATGATTTTGATAATTGCCTAGACTTAAGAAATTTGTAGAGAAAAAATAATGCAGCTTAAACTTTAAACTTTAAATGTGTCATTAAAATGTATCTTTCCCCCAGAAAGTTGGTTGTTAAACATTTACCAGAACATCCCTGGACACAGCTAGAAGCAAAGGTCTGTGTCTGAGAAACACAGGAATGCCACAAAGTTTGGAAACACTTAGCTTCAGTAAGAAATGTTGAAATGGATGGTTTTAGAGAAAACTGAGAAGACATATGAACTGATGCAGAGTGAAGTAAGCAGAACAATGAGAATTTATACTATAACCACAATATTATGAAGAGTAACTTTTTAAAAATTTTATCTTATTTTTATCTTATTTTTTGCTTTTTGGAGGGCAATTGGGGTTAAGTGACTTGCCCAAAGTCACCTGGCTAGTCAGTGTGTCAAGTATCTGAGGCCAGATGTGACTTCAGGTCCTCCTGACTCCGGGGCTGGTGCTCTATTCACTAAGCCACCTAACCACCACTTTGTTTTTATTTTTTATTTTATTTATTTTTTTTGAAGAGTAACTGTCAAAGACAATACCTATGACAAACACCTAAAGACTAATCAAAAGACTGATGATGAAGAAGGAATGCTGCATCCTCCCAGAGAAGTGATGGAATAAATAGGCATGATGAAACATATTTTTGGACATGGCCAATGTGGAAATTTGTTTTGTGCAACTATTCATATCTGTAACAATGGAATGTTTTTGGTGTGCGTTTTCCATTTTTCTCTGTTCATTTGGTTGGGGAGGGGGGTAGTGAGAGGAAGACAAAATAAAAACCTGTTAGTTAAAAAAAATTAACACTAAAAAAATAAACACTTGATTGGGTAGAACCAGTGTCAGGCCCTGACATTGTTTTTGATTAAATGTTTGTTTTCATTCTTAGAAGAAAACTATGACGTTAATTGAATGGTGTTGCATTTATATCTACAGTTGAATTTATTATGCAGTGAAGCACTGACCTTTCTTATTAAGCCAAAACAACCGAACTGTTGGTTTTGTTGTTGTTTTTAACTGTAATAAGCAATTTAATAGAATGATAATCCCTTGAGTTGCTGATTTCTCTGTTCTGTTTCTGGTCAGATTGGTTTTGATTTTTTTTAAAACCTCAGGTAAGTCCAAGGCCCTAAAAGAGAAAAAGGTATGTGTGGGCAGAGGAAGGGGGTGGAGATTTATGAAAAAGAATGTTGCTGGATTGTTCTCTGCAATATTGCCAACAAAAAAGCTAATGGTTGATGTTCATGACTTAGAAGCTGTTTTTACACTTATCTTTTGGTTCAAACAGATTTATAAAGTAACTCTTTACTTTACAAAACAAGGGGAAATAATTTCACACTCAACAAATCATGAAAAAATAAAACAATCCCATGTTCATTCACTGCAATACTGAAAACCATGTAATGCATCTATGATATTGTGGTGAAAGGCAAACCAGGGAAGCTGCTTTTAACAACCATGAGCACAAACCCAAATCCTAAAAACAGCACTTATATTATTCCCTTGAGCCTCTGTATATTGTCCGCAGTGGCAAGATCTTCTGTCTTTGAGGGGAAGAGTTGTTTGGAAGCAGCCAGAAATCACAGCCTCAGAAGTGGAAGTGGCATCAAAGGACATCTAGTCCAACCTTGAACAGGAATCCCTTCTACACAGTCATCTAGACTCTGCTTCAAGACTCTCAGTGGTAGGGAACTTCTCATTGCTGGCAGTACTTGAAGCCAAAAAGACCTGGGTTGGAATTCTGTGTCAGAAATGAAATCTCCATGTGATCCTGGGCAAATCACCTAATCTTTCTGACCTTTAGTTTACTCATCTGCAAAATGGAGCTAAGGTGGCCCAGTGACTGGAGTCAGGAAAATCTGAGTTCAAATCTGGCCGCAGACACTTAGTAGCTGTGTGATCCTGGGCAAGTCATTTAACCCTGCTAGCTTCAGTTTCCTCATCTGTAAAAAGAGCTGGAGAAGGAAATGGCAAATTACTCTAGTATCTTTCACAAGAAAATCCCAAATGGGGTCATGAAGAATTGGACATAACAGAATAAACAACAGAATGGAGGTAATACAAGCTCCTATTTTATATTGATCAAATGAGATAATTAATATAGAGCACTATGTAAGCCTTAAAGTGATATATAAAATTTAAGTTCATTTTATTACCATAAGACATAGCCCATTTTACTTTTTTAGAGTAAAGTTTTAGAGTAAGGAGTGGGCTGGCCAGTGGAAGCTCTATCCCTTGAGCATATGCAGAGTTTTCCTGCTGCATGCCCTCCTAGAGGACAAGTACACTAGGCATTGCATGGAAGTTCTAAGTTCAAATCCTGCCCCAAATAGTAGCTGTGGGACCCTATGCATGTCCCTTAATCTCTCTTGGCCTAAGTTTCCTCATTTATAAAGCAGGAACATTAAGAGTGATAATATACCCCATGGGTAACACCCACATATTATCTTGCAGGGCTGTTGTAAGGATGAGCTGAGGTAAGCCTTAAAAGCACAATATAAATGCTGGTCATTGTAGAACGCCTCTTGCCTGGGTATTTTATTTCTGGCCCACTACAAGCCTTTTGGGATTGGTGGCTGAGACAGAACCAGATGAGCATATAAAATAAATCACCACCTCCACCTTCCCACCTGACTGGATTTGAGGGCTTTGAATAGCAGAGAAAGAGGACCAAGGATGCCCTGGCCCCCTCCCCCAATCCACATGGAGCCTGAGCACCCGGCCCTCCTGTTGCTTCTGTCCTCGTTTTGTCTGTCCTTTTCTGCCTTGGGTGAAAGGGTACTGGGTATGGAACGGGCCTGACTGTGAGTCATGCGGGCTTCCAAAGGTCATGTGAGCCACCAGACGTCCAGGAGCTGGACTCCATGCCAGAGTCTGAGGGCAGGCAAGTCCGGTCCACCAGCACAGCCCCAAGGAGCAGCCAAGACCCCACCAAGCAGGGTGCCCAAAGCCCACACACCAGTTCTGAAGACCGAGCGCCTGACTCCAAATCCTACTTCCTATGTAACTCTTGAGACCAGGAAAGTGGGCCTCAGTGTCTTCATCTCTAAAACGAAGGGGTTAGACTATATTGAACTAGCTCTTTTGCCAGGCTTGTGATTCAATTTAAAACCTTTATCAAGTGCCAGTCCCCATGTATGCTACACAGTAGGGACACAAATAAGAAGACAGCCCCTGCCCCCAAAGAGCTAACAATCTAACGGGGGATGACCACACACAAAGGGGGACCCAGGAGTCCCCAGTTCGAGTGTGTCTTGTTCTATGAAGGTGAAACCAAGAAGACCCACAGGTGGAGAGTAGAGGGAGAGCCATTTTTGTGCTCTGTTTCCCCAATTTAATTTGCCCTCTCTATCTAGATGGTCTGTGGTACGCTCCACTGACCAAATCCAAGTCTTCCTCTTGACCTTCATCCAAAAGTTATTATACTTCCCCTTCATCCCCTTGGTTATGAGATTTTCTCACATGAGTTTATTTTATTAACGTACAAAAGCACCTTATCTCCTTTTACTTATTTTCATGTATCTATATCTAACATTAATCTAGCCAGAGCCATAGTAGAAACATGAGTTCTGTCCCACCAAGTCCTAGCAATACTTCTGAGTACAAATTTCCCCTCTTGCAATAAGACTTTGAGCATCTGTGTATAGACACTTAGAGCTATGGATTTTACTACTGGCTCCTTTATTGGATTTCATCTGTTAATTTCTGGGTCTATTTCCATATTTCTTTGTTGCTACTCTATGTAGCATCTAACTTTGGGGATATACATAGACAGCTTTCTTCCTCCCCCATCCTTTTTATTCTAAAACCTTTTAAATTAGATTTGCTAAATATGGCAAATCTATCATTAACATCCTTTGTTACAGGTACTCACTCTGTCACTGGCAAGAAATTTATCAACTCTATACTATGTTCTATACTGTGATCTAGAAATCCAAATTCTATTCTTCAAGCCTACTTTCACAGCCAGTTGTTTGCTTCACAACTTCTGCAGGAGGACTTTCCTGCCATTTCCTATAAGGCTTCCATCTAACTTATATTTTATCTTGTATCTGATATATTATCTTCCCCCATTAAAATGTAATTTCTTTGAAGGCAGGGACTGTTTTTGCTTTTTCTTGCATCCCTTCCACTTAGTACAGTGAAGGGCATATAGTAAATGCTTAATAAATGCTTGTTGATTGATTTACTGACTGCTTAATTTATCTCTTCTTTATCCCTTGACTTCAATGAGCAGCAGTGAGAAAAACACAACCTATATCCCTTATACTCCTCATAATCACTGGCAATACTTTTTAGGTTCCTTCTGGAAGTGTCATTTGTGCCCACATAGACTACAAGAGGGCAGTTACCAGCTGTTTTGATGAGTCTGAAGAAGTTCCCTCTTCCATCTTGGCTACATGCCCCAGGAAAATAACAAACTTCTTCTCTTATTGTTGTCCACAAAAACCTACCTCAGTGCCCCCGAGCAGGGAATCACCGGCTGCCACTATTCTTCTTCCTCTGTCTCTTACTAAATTTTTTACCAGAGAACCCCTATAGTCTTAGTCAATAAACATTTATTAAACACCTGAGGTGCATGGGGTGTTCAGGAGGACCAGAGCCTCTGGTGTGAGGGCTTGCTGAGCCTTCTTCAGGGCTTCTCACTCACTTTTGGTGCCCACCTTTCACCCTGTGGCTCCAAGAAGCTACAGCATATACAACAGCCACACCCTAGTAAAACCATCCTGGCAGATGGGCTAAACCAGGTTAAGGGTGTAATGGTAATGGAATTTAAAGATTCCCCTTGTATTGGCTTGGTTTGGGGTTGTGTTAAAACCTAGAGCTTGTGAATTCCACTTGTGGGATGGACTTGTTGACATGAAGACCTGGTGTGGTGGATTTAGAGACAGACCCAAGCAGAGGAAGCCAGAAGAACTTTTGGGGAGCGGTATCATGGAGTCAGAAAGAGAAGAAAATTGCTGGGGGTCAGAGTTGCTGAGAGAGAGACTGCTGAGAGCCAGTTGGAGCTGCCCAGGACTTTTGAGAACTGCTGCCCAGAGCTGCCAAGAACTGAGGAGGCATAGCTGTGATACTGGTATTTTGTCTGTCTGTTTTGATGTTGTTTTGCCAGATTCATCTGCTGGTGAAGGACAGTGCTGTTGTTGCAGAGGTCCTGGAAACTTGCTGTTGGTTCAGAAGCCTTGAAGAAGGATTTTCTTGTTGTATGTGTACAGAAATT